>JAREIK010004293.1:0-17358 GCA_029783825.1 Sapria himalayana | reverse complement strand
TTTCTCAATCTGTCAATCTGTCAGTCTATCAATCTGTCTCTCTATCTATCTATCTAACTATTGATATATTATTATCTATCTATCTTACTATTTATCTATATACTTGTCTATCTATCTAGTTGTCTATCTTTTTATCTGTCCATCTATCTATCTATTTTTCTGTCTATCTGTTATCTATCTATCTATATATCTATCTACCTACATATCTACCTATCTATCCACGTATCTATCTACCTATCTATCAATCAATCTATCTATCGATTTATTAGTCTGTCTATCTATCAATTTTCCTATCTTTTTATTTGTCAATCTATATAATCTTACTATCTAAAAACCTGTCTATATATCTATATGTTTATATATCTTTCTATCTATCTGTATAACTTTCTTTAGTCAATTGTTTATCTATATATCTTTCTATCTGTCTATCTGTCTATATGTTTATCTATCTATCTTTCCATCATTCTATCATTTATCTATATATCTATAATATCTATTTATCTATCCATCTGTCTATTTAACTTTCTATCATCTGATCAATGTCAATATGTCTTTCAGTTATCTTTTTATATGTCTATCTTTCTATCTATCAACTATCTCTCAAACTGAATAACTATCTATCTACATATCTATTTATCTATCTATATATTTATCTATCTATTTGTTTATATGTCTATTTTCCTATCTATCTATCATTCTATCTATATATCTTTATTTGTCTATTTGCCTATTATCTATCTATCTAAATATCTATCTATAATATCTATCTATTTATCTATTTGTCTATCTGTCAACCTATCTATCTATCAATCAATCAACCAAATTATCTATCTATCTATATATCTAATTATTTATTATCTATATATTATTTATATATATCTATATATTTATGTATCTAACTATCAATCAATTTATCTATCTTTTTTATCTATCATCTATTATCTATCTACTATCTATCAATCTCTCTTTATTTATCTATTTATCTATTTGCTTATTTGTCTATTTATCTATATATCTCTCTTTTTTCTATTTAACTATATATCTAATCTGTCTATTTTTCTATCTATGTATTTCTTTAATATCTATCTGTCTATCATTGTATCCGCTATCTATTTATTTATCAATCTATCTACTTGCCTATCTATCTATCTATGTATATTTATATCTTCCTAAAATCTATATATCTATTTTTCTAACTATCTATATATTTGTCTACCTATCTTTCTATCTATATTCTACTTATCTATCTATCTATAATAAAATCTATCTAGTATCTATCTAATATATATCATCTGTCTACATATCTATCTATCTTTTTGTCTATCTTTATCTGTCTATTTATCTATGTCTCTCTATTTCTCTGTCCTATATTTTTATTTCTCTATTAGTCTATCTATCTATCTGTCTATCTGTCTATATTTATATCTATTTATGTTTATCTATAAATATGTCTATCTATCTAATTGTATATCTATCTATATTTCTATCTATCTATCTTTTTATTTATTTGACTATCTATTTTTTCACTCTATCTAATTGTATATCTATCTATTTGTAATATCTGTCTATTTGTATATCTGCCTATTTGTAAGATTTTTTCTATCTGTCTTTCTATCTATTTGTAATATATGTTTATCTATCTATATATCTCTCTTTGTCTATTAATCTATCAATTAATCTGTAAATAAATCTATAAATCAATCAACAAAGCTAACTATCAATCTGTTTATCATATATCTTTCTAATTATCATTTTATATATTTAGTTATTGATCAATCAATCTATCTATATATTTATCAATCTATCTATCAACCTATCTACTACCTACATATATCTATCTATATATCTACTTTTCTATATATATATATATATATCTATTAATCTATCTATCAATTTGTCTTCTTATTATATGTCTATCTATCTATCATTTAGTCTATCTTTCAATCTGTCAATCTAACTTCTGACAATATGTCAATCTATCTATCTATCTCTATGCCTATTTATCTATCTATCTATTATATGTCTAATTATCTATTTATCTATCTTTCTATCTCCCTATTTGTCTATCTTTTTAAATATATATATCTATATATTTTTCTATCTATCTGATATCATTCTATCATTCTATTTTTTTATCTTTTTGTTATATATTTATCTACTTGCTCTATCTATTATATCTATCTAAATATCTATATATCTGTCTGTTCTATCTATCTATAAATCAATCTTTCTATCTATATATGAGTCTATCTATTTATTAATCTATTTGTCTATATGTCTATTTGTTTATTTGTGTATATGTCTATATCTCTATCTATCTATCTTTCTATCCGTATAACTGTTTATCGATCTGTATGTCTATCTGACTATATATCTAATAGTCTATATGCCTATTTGTCTATATGTCTATCTATCTATCTTTTTGTTTGGCTGTCGATCTTTCTATCTGTCTATCTATCTATGTTCTATCTTACGATCTTTTTATTTGTTTATTTATCTCTCTATCTGCCTATATCACTATTTTTCTATCTATCTATATATTTGTATATTTTGTTTATCTATCAATCTCTCTATCTGTATATATGTCTAGTTATCTATCTGTCTTTCTATTTGTCTATCTGTCTATTTGTATATCTATCTATCAGTCTATTTATCTATCTATCTATCTCTCTCTCTCTCTCTATATTTCAATCAATCAATCTATCTATCTATTTATCTATCTTTCTATCAATTTATCTATTTATCTATCTATATATCTATTTAGACATATATCTATCTCACTATCTATCTAATTATCAATATATTTTTCTATCTATCTAATTATCTTTCTAACTCTTTATCTATTTTATAATTTCTCTAGTTATCTATCTATTTATCTACCTTTTATCTATCTTTCTAATTTCTTTCAATTTGTTATCTTTTTATGAGTCAATTGTTCTATCTAACAATTTGTCAATCTGTCTATTTATCTATCTATTTATCTATTTGTCTATTTATTTAATTCTCTATATGTTTATCTTTCTATCCATAAAACTATCTATCTATTTGTCTATCTTTTTATTTATCTATCTGCCTATTTCTTTTTCTATATATGTCTATCATTCTATCATTCTATCAATCGATCAAGTTTATTTCTTTTTATCAATCTATATACATGACTATCTATCTATCTTTGTATCTATCATTATATCTGCATATCAATCGATATATTTTTCGATCTATCTATCTATATAACTATCTATATACCAATAAATCAATCTATATATCAATCTAACTAAATATATGTTTGTTTACTTTTCTATCTATCTATCTTTCAATTTGTCAATCTATATATCTATCAATCTATATGTCAATCTGTCTACTTGTCTATCTGTCTATAGATTCATCTATCAATATGATTATCGGTCAATCAATCAATCAATATGTCTATCTATCAATATGACTATCTTTCTATCTTTCTATCTTTCTATCTTTCTATCTATATATCTTTATATATGTCTATTTGTTATATCTGTCTTTTTGTATATCTGACTATCTATCAATTTGTCTATCTGTCTATCTTTATATCTGTCTATCTGTCTATCTGGCTTTCAATATGTCGATCAATCTATCAATGAATTAAACAATCTAACTATCTATCTATATATCTATTTATATTTTTAATTATATATTTTTTTATCCATTAATCAAACAAAATATTTATCTATTTGATATTTTTATCTCTATCTATCTACCTACCATCTACTTATCTATCTTTCTATAAATCAACTTATCTATCTATCTATCTATAAACTTAAATATCTATCTATCTATCCATCTACATATTTATCTATCTATCTTTCTATCATTTTGTCAAGCTTTATATCTATTGATCTATATTTCTGACTTGCTATTTATCTATCTTTAGGTTTATCTATATATCTATCTATATGTCTATCTATATATTTATATATGTTCTATTTATCAATCTATATTTTTATTTATATGTTTATCTATCTATATGTTTATCTATCTATATGTTTATCGATTTATCTATCTATCTTTCTATCATTCTATATATATATATATATATATATATATATATATATATATATATATATATATTATTTATGTATTTGCTTGCCTATATATATATATATATATCTACCTAAATATCGATCTATCTGCTATCTATCTTTTAGTCTTATCTATCTATCTGTCTATCTATTTATATGTCTATCTGTCTATATATAAATATATAAAAATATAAATATATAAATATATAAATATATAAATATATAAATATATAAATATATAAATATATTAATATATAAATATATTAATATATTAATATATAAATATATAAATATATAAATATATAAATATATAAATATATAAATATATAAATATATAAATATATAAATATATAAATATATAAAATATAAATATATAAATATATAAATATATAAATATATAAATATATAATGTTAATATATCTATCTTTCTTCTTCCTCACCTCTAATATTAATCTTTCTAAATTGTTTCTCAATGAATGACTTAAAATGAAGCTGCATATATATTAAGCTTAAAGAAAGATAGATGAATATATAGACAAACACACAGATATATAGATAAATAAATAGGTAGATAGATAGACAGATGGAAAGATATATATATATATATATATAAACACATCGATAGATAGATAGATAGATAGATAAATATATAGATAGATAGATATATAGATAGTCAAATAGAAAGATAGATAAATAGATAATAATATAGTTAAATAGATACATAGAAATATAGATATATAGATAGATAAATAGACATAATGATAGATAGATTGACAAAATGATAGATAGACACATAGATACATAGATAGATAGATACATAGATATTTAAATAAAAAAATAGATAGATAGACAAATAGATAGACTATTATATTGAAAAAAAGATAGATAGATATATATAGATATAGATATAGATATAGATATAGATATATATATATATATATATATATATATATATATATATATATATATATATATGTAGATAAATAGACAAATAGATAGAAAGATATATAGACAAATAAATAAATAGATAGATAGAGAGATAGACATATAGACAAATAGAAAAACAAGTACATAGATAGATAAATTGACAGATTGATTGATTGATTGATAGACAAATTGATAGAAAAATAGATAGACAATATTTGGACAAATAGATAGATGGATTGAAAGAAAGATTGATAGATAGAGTGATTGACAAATTGATAGATAGATAGTAAGATTGTTTGATAAATATATAGACAAATAGATAGATAGATAGATAGATAAATCAACAAATTATCAGATAGATAGAGAGATTTATAGATCGACATATAGATATACAGATTGATATATATTTAGATAGAAAGATAGAAGATAGATAGACAAATAGATAGATAGTTAGATAGACAAGTAAATAGGGAAAAAATTAGATAGTTATATAAATAGATAGATAGATAAATATATAGATAAATAGATAGATAAATCAATAGACAAATAGATAGATATATAGATCGAGATATTTATATAAAGAAAGAAAGATATATATATATATATATATATATATAATAGATACATAAATAGACAAGTAGATAGATAGAAAAATAGATTGATAAATAGACTAATATATAGATAGATAGATAAATAGATTGATAGATAGACTAATAAATAGATAGATAGATAGATAGATAAATAGATAGGTAGTTATATAGATATACAGATAGATTAATAGCAAGATAGACAAATATATAGTTATATAGATAGACAAATAGATAAAAAGAAAAATAGATAGTAAAATAGATAGAATGATATAAAGATAGATAGACTAGCAAGTATTCAGCCAGAGAGACAATCAGGTTGGTAGGCAGACATAAAGATAGACAAACAAACAAATATACATATAAAATGATAGAAAAATAGACAAATAGACAAATAGACAAACAAACAAACATATCAACAAATAGATATATAGAAAGACAGTCACATCGATAGATGGATAGATAGACAGACAGACAGATAGATAAATAAATAGATAGATAGATATTTAGATAATTTCATAGAGTGATTGATAGACATATAGATAGAAAAATTGATAGATAGATAAACGGATAGATAGATAGACAAATAGAGAAAAAGAAAGATTGAAAAATAGATACACAGGTTAATAAATAGAATGATATACAAATTGATAGATTGATTGATATACATATTTATAGACAGATTAATCGATATATTGATAGATAGATAAATAGACAGATTGATATATAGATTAATAGATAGATTAATAGATAGATAGACTGACTGACTGACAGATAGATAGATAGATAGATAGACATTTAGATAGACAAATAGATAGACTCTATATATAACAATTTATCTTTCTACTATATCTATACCATATATCTACCTATCTATATACACTTATTGATTTGCTATGTATAAGCTTGATATCTGTAATTGATGCTGAGGGATCTTGAATACAGATATAATCAGTCTATATATATATTTAATATAGATAGATTAACTAAATTATATATGTCAATCTATCTAATGTGTACTTATGTGTATATAATGGTGGATAAATAGATATATTGTCTAGCTATATTTTAATTAAGATGTATCTATCTATATATCTTAAACAATTGGAGCTTATAAGTAGACAAGTATTTTGAAATGTTTCTTTTGTAATATGACAATTTTTGTGGTTGTGTTGATGCTATTTGAGCCTTAATTATGCAGTTTGAGGCTTAAAATTGATGTAGTTTGAGCCTACACCAACAAGAGGGGAGCATGATGAAACCAGAAGAATGCCAGAAAACTTTCTTTATTGCGAGCCAACACAAAATGGTGTAGCCCACCTTCTAGTTGTGGTGCTTGTTGCTGATGTCTGTTTGTTTATTAAGGTGGCCATTTTGATGATGGTGCTGGTTGCTCAACTATAACAACAAGGGTTCATGAAGGATAGGCAAAGCTCCCTTCTTTTTCTATCATTTTGTTCCAATTATTTGCTCGGCTAATTCTTATTTGATTTTACTTATTTGTATTCTTGTTAAAAAAAACAAGCTGATTATTTGTATGTGTATCATTTTATGTATCTATTCAATTGATAACATCATCTCATTTTTCTAGGTTTGAGTTGTTGGATATGGTGAAGAAATATTTATCTACGTTAGGGAAACATGGGATACACAAGTATGGTGTCTTGGAATAATAAAAAGATTTAGCTAATGGGATCGAAGTCGGATACTTGGTGGCTCTAACGAGTGTCTTTATCCTTAATATTGAAGGGAAGAACATAGTGTTTGAATCAGACCTGGGAATCCATCTCTGGGAAAAACTGCATGATTTGATTTCTCATTGAATGCTGGTTCACATTTTTGTATTTGTTTCTAAATACTTCTTATAGCTACACTATATTATTTAATTAGTTTTTTGGGTTGTTAATTCTTTTATTAGTTTTCTCTCTTGTTTAGTTTTTCATAACTATTTCATATATGCAGTAGTAGCCCCTGAAAAGAATGAAAAGGTATTAGTAAAGTTCTTGAAATTGGAAGATAAAGTTGTAGTAGATGCTTGAGCTGCTAGATCTGGTAATCTAGTGCATCTAGAAATTAAATAATTTTTTTCTTCACTTATGTTTGCTTTTGTTTTGTGTTTAGAGTGTACCTTTCATTAGTTTATAATATTGTGGCTTTGATTCTAGATTTTAGTGTTGATAATAATGTTGTTGAGGAAGTTCAAAATAATTTTTCTGAGCAATACTAGATGTAATACAACATTAGATATCCTATATGGAATTAAAGTTAGCGGTCTTTACTAGACAGATAGGACACAGAGTTCTAACAAAGAAACTACATAGAAGTGCCTAGTAAAAATGGATCAACTAATGATGAGGATGATGATTTTGTTTTAAATGATTATATACCTATGTTATGTTTTTTTAACTATGTAATAATTGTATCAAAATAATTTCTTAATATAAAAAAATTAAATTATAAAAATTCATTTATAGTATATGTTTTTATACAATTTATTATAAAAATATTAAAATATGTAATCAGATTTTTGAAAAAAAAAATTGTCAAAATAGCTTTGGAATGAAAATAGCAAGGGAACTTTTCCTCGCTAATTTAGCTAGGGAATTATCTGTTTATATCTAGTTGATAAATATTCATTACTATTCTTATTTACGATAAGAATTAGCAAAGGAAAAAAATAAATTGCTAGGGAGTTTCCATAGTTAAAAAATTTATAGGGAATTATTTTTCCTCAATATTTTGAGATGAGCACTTTAACTTGGGATAATTTCAGTCATTATTCTATCATTATTCTAATTTATTGATGGAAAAAACTAATAGAGACAGAAATTTTTTTTAGCCACCTGGGCTTTTTCTTGTAGTCAGATAGATAGATAGATAGATAAATAGATATAAAGAAAAATAAATTAATAAATAAATAATATATATATATATATATATATATATATATATATATATATATATATATACATACATACATATAGATAGATAGGCAAGTATATAGACATATAGATAGATAAATAAATGAATAAATAGATAGATCAAATAGATACATAGAATTATAAATAGATAGATCGATACACATATAGATATATAGATAGATATATATATATATATAAATATATATCGATAGAAAGAAAGATATGTAGATAATAGACAGTCAAATAGATAGATAAATAGATATTTAGATGGATAGAAAGATAGACACATAGATATAAAGACAAATATATAGATAGACAAATAGATAGATAAATAAATAGAAAATATACAAATAAATAGTTTGTTAGAGAGAAAGAAAAAAAGATAGATAGAGAGACATATAGAAAGATATACAGACAGATAGTTATAAAATTAGATAGATAGACTGTTAGATAAAAAAACAAATAGACACATAGAGAGATAAATAGTTAGATAAATATACAGATAGATAGTTATATTGATAGACACATTATTAGATAGATAGTTAGATAGCCAGATAAAAAAATAAATATATGGACATAAAGTTAGATAGACATATGCACAAATAGATAGATATGTAGGTAGGTAGATAGATAGATTAATATTTATATAGATAGATAGACAGATATTTAGTCATATAGATAGATAGATAAATAGATTGAAAGAAAGAAAGATAAAAATATAAATAGATAGATAGATAGACAGATAGAAATATAGATAGATAAATAGATAGAAAAACAAAAAGATAGATAAATATATAGATAGATTGATAGATTGATAGAAAGATAGATAGATAGACAAGTCCATAATTATATAGATAGATATATACATAATGAGATATATAGATAGATAGATATATAGATAGATAGACAACTATATTGAAAGATATATAGAGATATAGATAGATAGATAGATAGACACATAGATAGATTGACAGATATAAAAATTGATAAATTCGTTACAATAAAATGTATATTTAGCTAGGAAAATTTAGCTAGGGATCAATCCCTAGCTAAATTGTGAGGGATTAGTTATAACAAAGGATTTATGATTTTTGATTGAAATAAAAATTTGCTACGGATTTAGTGACAGAAAATTATCGTAAATTCCACTCAAAAAAGTAGGGAATTTAGTAATGAATTTAGTGATAGATTAACGATGGAAAATTTTCGTAAATTGAACTCAAGAAAAGCAACGAATTTAGTGACGGATTAGGGATGAAAAATTTGCGTAAGTTCCGCTCAAAAAAAGCGGAGAATTTAGCGACGGAAAATTTTCATAAGTTCCGTTCAAGAAAAGCTGAGAATTTAGTGATTGATTTAGCGATGGAATATCCCTAGCTAATAAAATCCATAACTTTAGTGACGGATTTAGCAACGGAATTTCTCTAGCTATTAAAATCTGGAATTTAGTGATGGATTTAGCGACGGAATGTCCCTAGCTATTAAATTACCATAATTTACTGATGGAGTAAGCGAAAGATTTTTCCTAGCTAATTACATCTGGAATTTAGCGACAAATTTTCTCTAGCTAATTACATCTTAAATTTAGCAACGGATGTAGAGACGGATTTTTCTTAACTAATATAATCTAGAATATATTGATGGATTTAGCAATGGAATTTCTCTAGCCAATAAAATCTAGAATTTAGCAACCCATTTAGAGATGAAATTTCCCTAGCTAATAAAATCCAGAATTTAGTGACATATTTAGCGATGAAATTTTTCTAGCTATAAAAAACCAGAATTTTGTGACTGTTTTAGCGATGAAATTTTCCTAGCTATTAAACTCTAGAATTTAGTGATGGAGTTAGCGATGAAACTCTCCGAGCTAATTACATCATGAATTTAGCGATGAATTTTCCTAGCTAATAAAATCCAGAATTTAGCGATGAATTTAGCGACAGAATTTCCCTAGCAAATAAAATTTTTTAAAAATATACAATTTATATTTGAATTAATGAATAAAGATATTTAAATATTTGTATTAATACATACATTAGATAATTAATTCTATAATTATAAACATTTTTAAAAATATTTGAAATAATATATGAACATAAACAAACATTTGTATTAATAAAAATCTACAATCATTATTTGTATGATTATACAAAAAATATTTAAAAAAAATCTAAATTTACAAATAAACAAGTAAATATTTATATTATTAAAACTTAAAAAAAATTGTAATGATTATAATAAATCTTTTTAAAAATTATTACTAAAAGATTTGGAATATTTGAATTATAAAAAAAATCATAGTTTTCATTAAATTTAAAATAAAATAAATTGATATTTAAGAATAAATAAATTAATGTTTAAATTATATCCAAAAACTTTTGACGAGTTATAAAATAAATTTCTCCTAAGTGCTTATTAAAAGAATACTTCGGGTATTTTTTTAGGGTTTAAAAAAGTTTTTCAAAATATTACTAATGATATTTTTTTTATCTTTAATACATTTAAAGTTAATTTTAGCCCTTTTAACACCTTTGAAAATAACTACCAAATGACCCTAAGTTGATTTTAATTCACATTTTATTTTTGCCTCTACTAAAATTTCTAAGAATTAAAGAATTGAGTAAATAATTAAAGTATAAAAAAATAAAAACTAATATTTAATTTAAAATAAAATATGTATTCTTACAATAATAAATAAATAAATATTGATATTTTAAAATTAATACAAATTAAACATGATTCCGACATTGTTTGTGCAGTGAGAAAACATGTTAAACAAGTTAAAATAAATATCGATTGACTTTCAAGTGAGAAAATGAAAGGAAGCAAAACCCTAATAATGAAGAGAGCGATATTTCTTCATGTTCTAGTTCTACTCTGTCTCCTCTATCTGGCAATGCAGAAAAATTCTAGTGAGAGTTGATTTCTATTGCCTCTAATGTAAGCATTGTTTTGGAATTTTGTTTTTGCATTTCTTTTCATAATGCTTATCTGATTCAATTGATATTTCATGTAAGTGCTAGAAAAAATTAGATTTTTCTCTCTCACTAACAAGAATGTTATAGGTGAAGGCGACTATGCCAAACTCGAGATCCATGTTTGCTTCCTTGCTTGCTTATTTTGTTCATGAAAATTGATTTTCAATGGATGTGCGTTGAATACGGGTGTGAGTGAAGATTAAATTGAATAAAGAAAAGTGAATTATTTATATTCATGATCATGGCTATGGCATGATGAAAAAAGATTCGATCAAGAACTTAGGGATGAATGCTAATCAGGAACTTCAGGTATTCACTGAAAATTTTTCAAAGTTTGTAAATTTTTTATAGATGTTAATGAAGGATAATGGCTGGAAGCATTTATTGAGAAAATGCAGACTAGTGGAGATCTTAATTTGATTGTCTAATTTCGAGTTGGATTTTACTCTATGTATCTTGTTGTACATTATGTGGAAGTTGTTAGCAAACATAACGAAGACAAGCAATAAGACATTTGAGGCCATGTATTCATGCAACAAAATTCTTTTAAAATTGCTCTTCATTTTTTCATGGCGGTATTTTAGTCAAATAGACAAATAGTTTGTATATTTATCTATATGTACACATAGCAATATCTCTAATGTGTCTATTTATCACTTAGAGATATTTGTCTAGACATTGATATCTCTTATTACTCAATATTTGTCTATTTCATATATATGTCTAGACAAGTAGATAAAAAAATTCAATATATGCAATGTGAACATATTGATAAATTAATTGTGCTACCTATCTTTGTATTGAAATTAATGGTTTCATATGATTTAAAACATTTTATATATCTTTATAGAATGTACTCAGTATATATCTCTCATTGTACTTCATCATCTTCTCAAAGAAAAATCTAAGTCTCTATCTGCATTTGTAGAGGACGCTTTGATCAAGGACAGAAACATGCTAGTTGATAAGTACTATTTCATATATGCAGCCCCTAAAAAATGAAAATGTATCAGTAAATTGGTTGAAATTAGGAGATAAACTTGTTGTAGATGCTTTAGCTGCTGGATATGGTCAAACAGTGCATCTAGAAATTAAGTAAACACGTGTGTTTGCTTTTGTTTTGTGTTAAAAGTGAGACTTTCATTAGTTTATTATATTGTGGCTTTGATTCATGATTTCAGTGTTGATAATTATGTTGTTGAGAAAGTTCAAATTAATTTTTCTAAGCAGAAGCAAATGCAATACAACAACAGATGTCATATATGTAGTCACAGTTAGTGGCCTTAATGAGATAGATAGTACACAGAGCTCTAGTAGATAGACAACTCAGTAGAACTTAGCACAAATACATCAACTAATGATGAGGATAATGATAATGATTTAAATGATTATATACCTATGTTATGTTTTTATTTTAACTATGTAAAAATTGTATCAGATAAATTTATAAACTACTTTTTCTTTATGATAATTATAAATAATTGTTTATAGTAAATGTTTTTATTCAATTTAATATAAATATTAAAAAAATATTTAATAAATTTTTTGTAAAAAAATTATGAAAAAAGCTTTGGAATGAAAATAACTAGGGAATTTTTCCAAGCTAATTTAACTAGATAATTATTTGTATATATTCAGTCGAAAAATATCAATTACTATTCTTAATTACAATCAAAATTATCAAGGGAAAAAATGATTAGCTAAAGAATGTTTATCATTAAAAAAGTTGTTAGGGAATTATATTTTCTCGTTAATATTTTGCGACGAGCACTTTAGATTGTGATAATTTGTATCATTATTACGTCGTTATTATATTTTAGTGATAGAAAAGCCTATATAGATAGGAAAATTTCTCTAGCTATTTGGGTTTTTTCTTGTTGTAGTATCTGTCTTTCTAACTGTCTTTCTATATGTCTATCTATCTGTCTATCTATTAGTCTCTATATCTATCTATCTATCAATATATTTATCTATATATCAATATATCAATCTGTCAATCTATCAATTTGTCTATCAAAGTATCAATCAATCAATCAATCTATCTACCTATGTATCTATATATCTATCTATCTATCTGTCTATTAATCCATCTACCTCTATTTGTATATCTATCAGTCTATCTTTCTATCTATCAATTTGTCTACCTAAATATCTATCTATATGTCTATTAATCTACTTTTTTCTGTCTATCTATCTTTCTATTAGTCTTTCTAACTATCTATATGTCTATCAATCAATCAATCTGTCTATCGGTCTATCTATATACCTCTCTATCTATATATCTATATATATATCTATCATTATTTCTTTCTATCAATCAATCTAACTATTTGTTTATCTATCTCTCTATCTATTTATCTAAATATCTATCTATTTGTTTATTTATCTGTCTATCTATATTTTTGTTTATCTATTTGCCAATCAATCAATCAATCAATCTATCTATCTATATATATGTCTATCTATATTTCTATATAAATGTCTATCATCCTGTCTTTATATATGCCTATTTAATATCTATATATCTATCTATATATTTGTATGTCTATCTATCTATCTATATATCATTATATTTGTCTATCTATCTATTTATCTGTCTGTCTATCTATTTTTTTATCAATCTACATATCTATATATATGTCTATCTATCTATCTATCGATCTATCTATATATTCTATATCTATCTATATGTCTATCAATGTGGTTATGTATCTGTATATCTATCAGAATATCTATCTATCTAATAATTTATTGATCTATCTATATATCTATTTGGCTTTATATCTACCTATATATCTGTCTATCTATATATCAATTAATTAATTTATCTACCTATCAATCTCCTTTCATGTTGTCAATGAATCTATCTATAAATTTCTCTATCAATCCATGTATCTATATGTCTATCTATTTGTCTAACTATCTATATATTAATCTATTTATCAATCTATCTATTTATCTATCGTACTTTCTTTCAATCTTTATAACTTTCTATCTATCTATTTGTCTATTTGTCTATCAATTTGTCTGTCTATATATCTATTAGTATTTCTAATAGTTTGTTTGTTTGTTTGTATATCATTGTATCTTTCTATATATCTATCTATCTATCTGTCTATCTATCTGGATATCTATCTAACTATCTATCTATCTATTTATCTATGTGTCTATCTTTTTATATATCTATATATCTATTTATCTATATATCTTTCTATATGATTATCTATCTATCATTCTGTCTATCAAGCTTTCTATCAATATGTCTATCAATATTTCTATCAATCTTCTATCATTCTATCTATCAATCTAACCATCTATTTGTTTATCTATCTATCTACTATCTTTACATCTATATATATATATATATATCTATGCGTCTATTAATCTATGTAAAAAACTGTCTATCTTCTTTTTGTCTGTCTATCTAAATGATCTATTTATTTGTATATCTCAATGTTTGTCTGTCTATCTATCTACATAATTTTTGTCTGTCAATCTAAGTGCCTCCCTGATTGTCAGCCTACCTGAAGCCACCCTATCTATCTATCTATATATATGTCTATCTATATGTGTGTCTATTTGTTTTTTTGTCTAACTATCTTTCTGTCGGTTTGACTATTTGTCTATCTATCAAGCTATATATATATTATATATATATATATATATATATATATATATATATATATATCAATCAATCTATCTACCGATCTACTTCTCTATTAATCTATCTATTTTTTATCTATCTATCTATCTATCTGGTTGTCTATATATCTTTCCGTCTATCTAGATTTCTATCTATTTATATATCTCTTTTTCTATAAATCTAACTATCTATCTATATATATATATATATATATATCTATCTATCTATGCATCTATCTATCTATGTATCAATCAATCTATATATCTATATATATATCTATCTGTCTGTCTATCTATCTAACATTCTATCGATCTATCTAATATCTATCTATTTGTCAATCAATATATCTATATAAATTTTTTTCTACCTAACTATATATCTATGTGTCTAATAATCTCTATATATATCTATCAAAATATTTATCTATCTATCTATCAAGCTATCTATCTATCTATCTATAATTCTGTCTATCAATCTATCTATAAAATTGACCATCAATCGATCTATTAAATTGTTCATCAATCTATCTATCAATATGTTTATCAATCTTTCTATCAGTCTATATATCAATATATCTATAATATATATCTATATGTCATCTATGTCTTATTCGATCTGTTATCTATCTCTCTATCAATTTGTCTATTTATATGTCTATTAATCTCTATTTGAAACTTTCTATCTACTCTATCATCTATCTATCTATTTGGCAATCTAACTTTGCTAGTAGTCTCTTTGTTTATCTGTCTATCAATCTTCCAATTATTTGTCTGTCTATTTGTTTATTTGCTTGCTTGCCAAATTGTTGACCTACTTGACTACCTACCCATATGTCTATCTGTCTAACTAATTGTTTATCTATTTGTCCTAATTATTTTTCTATCTATTTGTGTGTCTATTGTCTATCTATCCATCTATCTTTTTGTCTATCTAACTGTTGTCTATATATATATATATATATATTTATCTTATCTTTCATTCTATCTATCTCTATCTATCTGTCAATCATCAATCAATCTATCTATCTATCTATTTGTGTGTATATCTATATTTCTATCTATTTTATGTCTATCTATCTATGAAAAACCTGTCTATCTATCTAATAATATGTCTATCTATATGTTCTTACTATCTATCGATCTATCTATAATGCCTACTATCTATCTATCTATCTATCAATCTAACTATCAAACAATTGTTTATCTTTATGTATACTATGTACTTTATTTATAATCTATCTATTTTTGTATCAATCTATCTATTTATATATATATATATATACATATATATCCTACTCTCTGTATAACTATTTATCATTCTATATATCTAAAAATATCACGATCTATCTATCTAATAATCTAACTATTTATCTATCTATCTATATATCTATCTATCTTTTTTTCTATCTATCTATATATTTTATATGTATCTCTTAACTATCTAACTATCAATTAATCAATCAATCTAATTGCCTATCAATTTATATATCAATCTATCAACCAATCCATCTATCAATATATCTATTAATCTACGTATCAATCTATCTATAAATCTATCTATCTATCTATCTTTCTATTTATCTGTCTATCTATCTTTATATATATATATATATATATTATATATATTTGTTTTCTATCTATCTGTTATCTATTAATCTATCTATATATCTATCTTTCTTTCTACTTGTCTATCTATCTGCCTAACTATTTGTCTATTTATATTTCTATTTATCTATTATTTATATATCTGTCTATCTTCTATCTATCTTTCTAACTATCTATCTTTCTTTCTATAGGTCTATCTAACTCCTCTATCTACTACTATATGTTTATCTATGTATTTATTTTTCTAATAATCTTCTATCTATTTGTCTATCTATCTATTTATCTTTTGGTCTATCTATCTGTTTATCAATTTAACTAACTTTCTATATATCTTTCTAGCTATCCATATATTTATTAATCTATCTATCAATTTGTCCTCATAATATATCAATCTGTTATTTGTCTGCCTATCTATATATCTATTTTGAATTTCTATCTATCTATTTGTTTATCTATCTATCTATCTATCTATATTTTTATTATCAATCTATCAGTCTATATTCTTTCTATCTATCATTCTATTTATCATCTATCTTTTTGTTTACCTACTATCTATATATCTGTCTATCTATCTATCTATCTATAATCTATATGTATGTCATATGTATGTCTATATGTATGTCTATTGTCTATATGTCTATAT
>JAREIK010004292.1:0-26900 GCA_029783825.1 Sapria himalayana | reverse complement strand
GATATCATATTTAGATGAATTCAAACTGCTAGTATGTGCTCTTCTTCTTTTTTTCATAGACTCTCATCTTTTTATAAGGAGATAAGATTTTTCTAGTATATATAATCCTCCATAGATGTTTCAAGAATCCAAATTTGTGTTCCATAGATTTTTTTTATTTTCACTTTTCCTTCATATGCAATGATTACTATCTACAAAATATGAATCTTCTAGACAATTCTTGCAAACATAGTGTATGAGAATTGAGAACACCTCTTTTGACATGCTGAAATTGTCTGCAAAAGTTTACTATTTATTAAATTCATTATTATAATCAATAGTAACTTCGCCCAAGGTGCATCATAATGCACAACCTAAACCTCCAATACTAATTGTTGAGAATAACTTGATTCCTATTTGTTAGATTTATGAAGAGAAACAAATAATATATTAAATGAAACACAAAGTTTACATTGTTCAACACATCTTACCTATATTATGGGCTCTTCAATTTTCCTCTCTATTCATATTAATTAGAAGAATGAAAAAAGATGTAAAAAATATATACTTTTGAAATCTCAATCCTTTCATATGTTTGATCTATGCTAGAAAAATAATAAACAAAAAAAATGAGGTAATGCTTCTTTTTTTGCAAAAAATGGGGAGTAGACATCCCCCATTTTGACATTAAATATCTAAACCATTATATATGTTTTATATTTTGCACATGTGTTTCATAATAAGAAGATTCTTTAATTTTTATTTCATGATAATTAGATTACAAATCTATTTTACAAATGCTTATTATATCCAACTATTCAAACAATTCATTAATTCTCTAGAATAAGATATTGTTTTTAATTATTATTATAAATAAATCATGAATATAGACTTTGTCAAAAAAATATATTTACAAAGATTCTTGCCACCAAAATAGTTTCAACTTATTTAATTTTTACAAGATTTATGTATAATATTGGTATCATTCATTATTTCATTTAATAAAACACTAATAACTTTCATATGTAACATAGAGGATATAAGAAAACATTATCTTTCATAAAATATTAAAATGATATTATTCAACTAATTTAAAACTCTGATTATAACATCTATGGTATTTTAAAAAAATAAAAAATAAAAAAAAATAAAAAATAAAAATAAAAAAAAAAAAAATAAAAATAAAAAATAAAAAATAAAAAAAAAAAAAAAAATAAAAAAATAAAAAAATAAAAAATAAAAAATAAAAATAAAAAAATAAAAAAATAAAAAAATAAAAAAATAAAAAAAATAAAAAATAAAAAAATAAAACATAAAAAAATAAAATTATAAAAAATACAAAAATACAAAAATAAAAAATTAAAAAATAAAAAATAAAAAAATAAAACAATAAAAAAATAAAATTATAAAAAATACAAAATACAAAAATAAAAAATAAAAAAAAAAAATAAAAAAATAAAAAATAAAAAAATAAAAAAATAAAAAAATAAAAAAAAAAAAATAAAAAAAATAAAAAAATAAAAAAAAAAAAAATAAAAACATAAAAAAATAAAAAATAAGAAATAAAGAAATAAAAAAAATAAAAAATAAAAAAATAAAAAATAACAAAAAAAAAAAAAATAAAAAAAAACAACTTTGGTATTTTATTTTAACTATCATTTCCTTCTTAGATACACATCAATCCCATATAATTCTAGGTCTAACATATCAAAAAGTTAATTCATCCTATTTTATAATAGTATATACTAATTAACTATTTGTATAAGTAATTTGCATCTTTAGATGAAAGAAATAAATATAGAAGTCTTATTTTTTTTTGAACCACTCTCATTTTCTCCAAAAATATATTAGATATAAGGGAATATATTGATCCTAGTTCAAAGAAATTGTATAATGGTTTTGTGCCTTGTGTTTCTCCACAAAACACAAAACATAAATTATTATTTTGCTTCGCATAGATCTTTAAAATGACACTAGTTGAAAATCATGACTAAAAAACACAAGGCATATTTTAGATCCATTGTAAATTATGTTGATCTTGATAATATATCTATTAATAGATTATTAGTTATGTGAATCTAAATTACAATTAGCATTGAAGGATCACATTTTAGCTCTTTTTGATTGTTAAATAAAATATCATTGGAATTCCTTCAAGAGTGCTTTATTTCTTGTGTTTCTACTTTTTTTTTTGAGAATTAGAATATATAAATTCTCGCATCACAACTATAAAATTATGGGTGTTTGAGATATAATTCTATTTGGCACACAATTACATTCCTTCACATACTTTGCAAGCTAGCTTGGAGTCCAAGGTGGTAAATCTCTTCAGTTCACTAACTTGATCTTCACATATTTCACTATCTTGGATTGTCTCAGCCATTGTTCTTAAATATTACAAAACTTTATCTTTCTCTAGTTCTAAAGCTATATCAATAATTCTCCATTTATGATTGCTTCATAAATATCAACATCTGAATTCAATTCTCAGCCATTTTCGAAAAGGTCAATTTCTTTCATTATTCATTACTTATAAAAAAATTTTACTAAGTTCTCAACATCAGTAGTATGTTAAGCAACAATCACACTAGCTTGAGTTAATCTAAAAAAACTTCTCATGTTCTATTTCTTCAATGTGATGCTGGAAATATTCAAACATTACTATATAGCTTATAATTATGCAACTATTTTTCTAAGCATCAGTTAATTTTTTTCCCTCAAGATTTAGTTCATCCATTATCATAATTCTTATATAAATTCTTTAGTCTTTTGATGTTCAACCATTACTAGGAAATGTCTAGCTTGATCTCTTACTAATTTCACAAAATACTCATTAGTTAATTGCATCATTTCTTTCATAAATAGGCATTACTCTATTACTCTCTCTCTCTCTCTCTCTTTCTCTCTCAATCTCTCTCTCTCCCCCATCTTTCTCTATCTCTCTCTCCATCTCTCTCCTCTCTCTCCATCTCATTCTCTCAATCTCTCTCTCTCTCATCTCTCTATCCCTCTCCATCTTTCTATCCATCTCCATCTCTCTAACTCTGTCTCCATCTCTCTCTCTCTCTCTCTCTCCATCACACACACAACACCACTCTCTCTCTCTCTCTCTCTGTCTCTTCTCTCTCTCTCCATCTCTCTATCCATCTCCATCTCTCTCTCCATCTCATTCTCTCTCTCTCCATCTCTCTCATTCTCCCCATCTCTCTCTCTCCATCTCTCTCTCACACACTCTCCATCTATCTCTCGCTCTTTGAATCTTACTCTCTCGCTCGCGCTCGCTCTCTCTCCCTCCCCCTCTCTCTCTCTCTCCACCTTCTCCTTCCCTCTCTCTCTTCTCCCTCACTCTATCTTTCTCTCTCTCACTCACTCTCTCTTCTCTTTCTCTCCCTCTCTCTCCCTCCCTCTCTCTCTCTCTCAACTTTTCCTATGCCACAATAATGATACAACTTCATTACATAATATTCATTATTTATTTTGATCATATTGTAGGTTTACATTATCTTCTCTTTACTTTACATGTGTGGAATAGTGGATTCAACTTTAATATGACTATTTTTTTATTATACATGTTGGGTGAAATAAATTCAGATTTATAATAATTTTATCATAGTATTTCATGAGAAACGACACCTATAAATTTAAATCAGATTTCTTTATGTATTATTTAGGAGTAAAATAAAAGCAAACGTTAAAAAACAATAATAAAATGATATATTTATCAATCAAACTAGAATAAATATATCAAATCAAACTCAATTTTAATCAAACTAGTTAGATCGAATTAGTTTTAACCTCTATCTCATTCTCTTTGACATAGAATTTGTCAAATTCCATGACTGAATATTTGAGACCTTGGAAGAAGTTGATGTTAAGAGACTGTGGAATATGGTGATGATGAAGTGCCACTAGGTGAACTCCATGTCAAGGTGCTTGGTGTATTTTTCCAAGCATAGATATGATTAATGCAATGTCATTTTTATATTTAGCTTATTTTGCCAACTAGAGTCTCTTGTTGGCCAAAAATAATGACATAGAGTGATCTTTTGTTTTTTTACATCTAACCAATTCTTCACACAATATATCTACCTTTATGTCGTCACTTTCCAAAATGTAACAAAAAAATCAAGGTGTCTATCATCAATTAATTAATACATACATACATACATATATATAATATATATATATATATATATATATATATATATATATTATATATATATATATGTATGTATGTTAAATATATGTTATTATATTTATAGATAGTTATGTTTATGTATACTATTTCTATAGTTATAGATATAGTAAAATATATTTATATACAAAATTTGAATTATATCACACATGCATATTCATGTATAGTTATGTTTAAATACACTTATTGATTTGAGGAACTTAAATATATAAAGATTTAAACATTTATATAAACTATATATAAATGTATTTAAAAATATGTATATCAACATATTACTATTATAAATGTATCTATCTACATCAATACCTATACATAGCCATAAGTCTAAATATATAATAACATGAAAAACTAAATATAATGACATCTACAACATGTATAACTACATGTTTCAGAAACTTAATATCCATTCATATCATTCATCTCATTCATATATATATATTTTGATATTGTATAAATCTTTAGCATATTTCCAAATATTTTAGGATGTTAAAATTAATTTTTTCAACTTTAATTTATTTTTAATGTATTTTATATGTTTGTATAAATCATTATGATTTATATGTTTAGGGTTTGTATTTTTGTTTCACTTAATATCATTTAACTAAAATTGATTTCTAATAAAATGTATATTTGTTAAAATTCATGTTGTGAATTTCAAAACAAATAACAATATGTTTGTGTAATAATATTATAAAAAATTTCGTAAAATATATATGTGATGTAGTTTCAATTTACAAGATAAAACATTAAAATAAAATATATTTACCAAATAAAATTTGCACCTCATAATATGCAATACGTTATATTTATTATAAATAAATAATGTTTAAAATGTATCTATTAATTACAAATAAAATATATTGTAGTGTATTCAATTTTAAAAAAAATTAAAAATAATTATTAAAAAAAACAAATTCATATATTTATAAGGTCATTTATATATTTAGAATAAAAAAAATAACTTGTAGAAAAATTATTCATGTATCTATATGGTAACCTGTTTTGTTTGACCATGATTAAGAAATAATTGATTTTTTACCAAACATTAAAGACATGTATTTATATGCACTACATTATAATTGTTTGAATTTTAAAGTTTTTAAAAATTTATTAATAATAATAAATATTAGTTAGAAATTTTTCATTGACATTAATATTTTAATAAAAAAGTTATATAAAAAACAAAAACAATATTATCTATTTATGACCAATATTTTAATTATTAACATAATTGTTAAAACAACATAATTTACGAATATGTCATTTTTATTTATTTATATGAGTATAATGATAGTAATTTTAATATAAATTTTTAAAAAACAACTATTTGAATAAAATAGAAGTTCATATAGTTAATTCATAATTACATTTTATGCATTAATATACTTAACACACACACCCACCCATATACACACACACCCACCCATATACACACACACAAATTTATTTTAAATATAAACAATATACAATATTTTATAAATTGGGTACAATATATAATATTTTATTTTAATTAAATTTTCAAAATCATAAAATTTTAAATACATTTACATCACACACACACACACACACATAATTGTTTCATGTGTCATTCTAAAAATACATTACATATATAGGTATATGTGTGTGTTTGTGTGGGTGTTTAGTAGTATATGAATTCAAACAAGTATATGCACACTACTTTGAAAATGTAGATACATGTGTGAATATATACAAAAGTACAAAAATGTGTATTGTGATATAATGTATAGTAATGTATATGGATGTATAAATGTGTGTGTGTAGGTTAGTGTATATGCACATATATATTTATGCATATATATGTAAATATTAACATTATTTTTGAGAAGAAAAATAATTGAGCACATAATTATTAACATGTTCCATAATTAATGAGAGCACGAGCAAAAAGTGACATTATTGTAAGATATTCTAATCTTCCATCTATACCACTTCGCCTCATATTTTGATGAGAGTACTACTTGTAATGATAAGGTTCATTCAATACTACTTACCTTGGAGTTACATTTTCATTCAATAATGTAATTTGTTCAAATAAAAAAATCTATCTAATATCTTCTTCAACAACTCTTCTATCTTTTTTTTCTAGTCTTGATAAGCTATGTTAAATTTTGATTATATGTAAATTTCTTATCTAATATCTATAGTTCAAACTATTGTAATAGTAAAATCCATCAAATCAATCTAGGCCTGATATCTTTCTTTTCTATGAGATATTTATAATAGAATATTTAATATATACTATGACTTTCGTTTCCCACTAAATATGATATTAACTTGCCAAAAGAAAAGATTGTTTATACAAGTTCTTTCTCTACAGTGTTGTTATCATTGTTTATGTTACCTATTTATAAATATTTGTATAACAATATAAAACTATTCATAATTATATTTAACTACATTTGAAACTATGTAAACCATTTTCATAACTATATTAATAACTATATATAATTATTTTTTTAACTATATAATATTTTATAACTAAATGAGTAATTCGATATAACTATATTTTTAACAAAATATATCATACGTATAATAATATATAACTATATATAATTGTAGTTTACTATATGTATAACTATAAAAAGTTATATATAACTATATCTTTAACTACATATATATTTATAACTATATGTGTATAACTATATATAAATATTTGTATAACTAAGTAACACACTATTTAATTAAATATAATTAAATTTGTATCTATGCATACATATATGTATTCATATAATTAAATCTATAATTTTATTTATAACTTTGTATATATTTATGTATAACTACTTATAACTACTTGTATGAATATATCTATATATAATATTAACTCTTTTTTTAATTATGTATACTATAGGTATAAGAACATATAGAGGTTGACCTCTCTATATGATGATCATCTCTTGAGGTCTATTGATTCTGTTTCTTTCTCTCATTAGATCTCTTTACTACCATATGACAAAGGATTTAAGATTTAGTGGAAGAAATAGGATTTACATTCACAAAGCTATTCATCAGGTTGTTTGTCAACAAGGAGATAAGGATTTTGATGCTCGGTCTTGATGCTGGTGGAAAGACAACCATTCTGTATAAGTTGAAGCTAGGTGAAATTGTCACCACAAATCCTACTATTTTCTTCAATGTAGAGATATTAAATAGAAAAGCATTAATTTCATGTGTGGGATTTTGGGGGTCAAGACATGATTTGCCCTTTCTGGAGAGATTACTTCCAAAATACCCAAGGTCTCATATTTGCGGTAGACAACAATGACAGAGATCGAGTAGTTGAAGCTAGAGATGAGTTGCATAGGATGATAATGAGAAAAAGCTTCGAGATGCAGTTTTGCGGGTGTTTGCCAATAAGCAAGATCTTCCCAATGCGATGAATGCAACTGAAATTACTGACAATTTAGGACTTCACTCTCTTCTCCAAAGCCATTGGCAGATTTAGAGCAACAGTGCTACCTCTAGCGAGGGCCTGTATGAGGGTATTGATCGGCTTTCCAATTACATTGCCAACAAATCATAAACAATATAAGCAGGATGAGGTAAACTTTGTTGACATATCTGTATGTTGATCTAATATTTGCCTATTTTTCTTGAGTTTTGTTCTATTATGTGGATGGCATCATCTGTTTCCAGGCGGATTCAAATTCTATTTATATTTATATATTGCATGCCTGGAATACAAGATCGCATTTACTTTGTTCTGATCTTTTGTAAGCCGAACTTGTTTATTTTCTATTTTGTGCCTTTTTGCCATTGGATCCCAAAGGTATAAAAACATATAACTAATAATAATTGTCTTTGACTATATGTATTACTATAAAAGCATTATACATAACTATATTTAAATATATAATTTACAACTTATATTTAATATACATTTGTATATTTTAGTATTCTAAAATATATTTTACTATATCTAGTCCTATACATAACTATATGTATAGATATATAAAATTATATAAATAAATATATATACCTAATTGTATAAATATAGGTATAACTATATGTGTAACTATATATATAATCACATGTAACTATATTTATAATTACTTGTATAATAACATACAATATTATATTTCACTATATGTGTATAACTATATATAAATATTCATATAACTATATATAAATAATTGTATAACTATATATAAATAATTGTATAACTATATAACACTATATAATTAAATATACCTATATTTGTACGTATGTATTCATATATGTAAATCTATATATTTATTTATAACTTTATATATTTATGTATAACTATTTGTATGAATATATCTATATATAATTATATGGTTAACAATATAAAAATATTTATAGCTATATTTATTATATGTATAATAACATATA
This sequence comes from Sapria himalayana, assembly GCA_029783825.1. NCBI lineage: Eukaryota > Viridiplantae > Streptophyta > Magnoliopsida > Malpighiales > Rafflesiaceae > Sapria > Sapria himalayana. The sequence goes on along the minus strand of JAREIK010004292.1, from coordinate 18,355 downwards.
ACTATAAATAATCGTATCTTATTATTTGTATTACTTTAAAAGCTTTATACATAACTATATTTAAATATATAATTTAAAACATATATTTAATATACATTTGTATATATTAGTATTCAAAAATGTTTTTTATTATATCTATACCTATACATAACTATATGTATAGGTATATAAAATTATATAAATAAATATATATACCTACATGTATAAATATAAGTTTAACTATATGTGTAACTATATGTATAACCAAATGCAACTATAATTATAATTACATGTATAACAACATATAACATTATGTTTAATTATATGTGTATAACTATATATAAATATTTTTAAAAACTAAATAAAACTTTATATAATTAAATATAACTATATGTTTAACTATTTATACATATATGTAAATATATATATTTGTTTATAACTTTCCATATATTTATGTATAACAAAATATAAATAATCATGTGAATATATATATATATATATACATATATATATATATATATATATATATATATATATAACTAAATGTTTAATGATATATAATTTTTTATAACTCTATATATATTATATGTATAATAACATATAACTATACACAATTTTATATTATTAATGTATAACCCATATTTAAATATATAATTAACAACATATATTTAATATACATTTTTATATATTAGTATAAAAATGTATTTTAGTATATCCATTCCTATACATAACTATATGTATAAATATATGAAATTATATGAACAAATATATATACATACATGTATAAATATAAGTTTAACTATACGTATAACTATATGTATAACCACAGGTAACTATATTTATAATTACATGTGTAGCAACATACAGCATTAATTTTAAATTACATGTGTATAACTATATATAATTATTTGTAAAACTAAATAAAACTTTATATAATTAAATATAACTATATTTTAACTATTTATACATATATCTATACATATATTTAAATCTATATATTTATTTATAACATTGTATATATTTATCTATAACTAAATTTAACTACTTGTATGAATATATATATATATATATATAACTAAATGTTTAATGATATATAATTTTTTATAACTATATATATTATATGTATTCTAACATATAACAATAAATAATTGTATCTTACTATATGTATAACTATAAAAAACGTCATACATAAATATATTTAAATATATAATTAACAATATTTATTTAATATACATTTTTAAATATTAGTATAAAAAATGCATTTTAGTATATACATACCTATACATAGCTTTATGTATAAATATATGAAATTATATGATAAATATATATACATACATGTATAAATATAAGTTTAACTATACATGTAACTATATGTATAATTATATGTAACAATATTTATAATTATATGTATAAAAACATACAACATAATGTTTAGCTATATGTGTATACATATTCTTATAACTATAAATAACTCTATATAAATAAATATAACTTTATTTTTAATTATTATACATATATGTAAATCTATATAATTGTTTATAACTTTGTATAGATTTATTTATATTTACTTATAACTACTTGTATGCATATATCTATATATAATTATATGGTTAACTATATGTAACTATTTATAACTACATTTACTATATGTATCCTAACATATAATTATATATGAGATAATACTAATTTGTTACACTAACTTGAAACTAAATGGCAAAAGATATAATATCAACAATATGTAAGCACATAGCATGAGAGTTCCTGTTGATTAGGCTCATATATGGTATAATACAAATAAGGGTCGTACACTTACCTAATCCCAGCCCTTGGGCCTCAACCTCAAATATGAAGTTATGTATGACAAAAGATGTTATATTTTATAGATTTATTTAGAAAAAAATTTATTTTCTTTTATATAATTTTTCATTCTAACACTGCACTCTCTATCTCTCTCTGTCCCTCTCTAATTATTTCTGTCACTCTATTCCTCTTTTTCTTTATATGTCACACACTCTCTCTTATTTTCTTTCTCGCTCTCCTTTCTTGCTTGGTCTCTCTCTCTTTCCCACCTCTCTCCCTCTCCCTCTCTCTCACTCTTTCTCTCACTTTCACTCTCACTCCCTCTCCCTCTCTCTCTCTTTCACTCTCTATCCCTCTCATCATTTCTCCCCCCACTCTCTTCCTTTCACCATTTCTCTCCTCCTCTCTCTCCCTCTCGCCATTTCTCTCCCCCTCTCTCTTCGTCCTCTCTCTCGTCTCTCTCTCTCCGTTCATCTTCCCATTTCTCTTTCGTCTCTCTCTTTCCCCACCTTCTCTCTCTCTCTCTCTCTTGCTCTCTCTCTCTCTCTCTCCCTCTCCCCCTTCAAACTTTAAATGTCTTTCGTTTTTGCTTTCCTTTCTTGTCTATCATCATATTTTTCTCCCTTTATCTAGTATTACTGTGATATCTAGTAATGTTTATTGTGCTACAAATGGCATTATCTATTTATGTAGATTCTTAAAATGCATTGCCTCGATATTCATGATTTTTAATTTTTAAATATTCATCTAATAAAAATTTTAATTAAATATTAGTATATTTGAAGTAATAGAATGGTTAATTCAAAATAATGATTGAGCATTAATTTTTGTAAATAAAACAGGGCAAAATGAGTTCAGATCATCCGTGGATGTACAGAATGTTTATTAATTGATTTTTGAATAAATATTTTTTGAGTGGGTTTGAAACATTCATCAATTTTGCATGTAGTCAATCGAGATGGATGGATGGAAAAAAAATAAAGTGTTCATCTATTCATCCCAAGTGTAAGAATATCCCTTTTCGTGATGCAAACACTATTAGATACCATTTGGCAAAATATGGCTTTGTGTCAAATTATTTTGTTTGTATTTATCACGGGAAAAGTACCAAGGCTCTAAACATTGACCAAAATGAGGATACTGAATCATTTGCTTGTGGTGAAGAATCATCAAATACATACCATAGAATGATCACGCAAGCTACTGGTGCCGACTTCAATATGAATTATGTGGATGAACCACCTAATCCTAAATCTTAGAAATTTTATGAAATGCTTAAAACTGGAGATAAAGTATTGTGGCTTGGTTATAAAACACATTCACAATTATCACTTGTGGCTCGACTTATGAGCATTAAGTCAGAAAATCATATATCTGAGAAATTATTTGATCAGGTGACAGAACTAATGAAGAAGATTATTCCGGATAATAATTTGATCACTAATAACTTTTACAACACTAAGAAATTACTACGAGGAATGGAGCCAAAAAAATTGATTATTGTTTAAAAGAATGTATGTTATATTAAGGTGGTGATAGTGATTTAATTATTTGTATGTTTTGTGATTATCCAATTTTTTAAAAAGGTGCCTCATGTTGAAGATATACCACAAAAATTGAAGGTTGTATTTAAGAAGATGTATTATTTTCCATTAATTACTCAATTACAAAGACTATATACATCAAATGCTACAGCAAATGTTATGTGGTGGCATTATGAGAATGAGGTTAAAGAAGGGGTAATGCATCATCTATCAAATTCATTTGCTTGGAAGCATTTTAATTATTTACATCAACATTTTGTAGCTGAAAGTCGAAATGTGAGATTGGGTCTATACACTGATGGATTTCAGCCATTTGGGCAATCTGGACAACAGTATTCAACATGGCTAGTCATAGTGACATCTTTTAACTTGCCTCCAAGTTTGTGTATGAAGGATCAATATATGTTTATCTCAATATTGGTTCTAGGGCCAAAAAATCTTAAAGACATGTAGGATGTTTTCATACATCTTCTTATTACAGAGCTAAATCATTTGTGAGATTTTGGCATTGATACATATGATATCTCAAAAAAGCAAATTTTCATTATACAGGCAGCCCTTATGTGGATGGTAGGTGACTTTATTGCATATTCATTGTTTTCTGGCTAGAGTAGTGTAGGATGATTCATATTCTCATATTGCATGATAAATTCTGATGCATTTACCCTCTAATTTAGTGGTAAACTATTTTGACTTTATTGCATATTTAAAGAATCATTAATTTTGAAGAAATAGAACTACATTTCAAAAAAATAAAATTGTGATGACAGTTGCACCAACAATTCATTCAGGAGATAATATTATTATAGAGTTTTAGAGATTAGGTTTGAAGAAGGTAACTTAAAAGGATGCTACTGGAAGTAATGGACCAATATATAAAATATTTGGCTGGAGGAAATGTAGTATATTTTGGGACTTTCCTTATTGGAAGTCCAATTTAATTCGTCATGACTTAAATGTAATACATATTCAAAAAATTGTATTTGACAATGTTCTCAACATTATCCTTCTTGTAGATTGAAAAACAAAAAATACTTTAAAATCAAGATAAGAGCTGAATGATTACTGTTGGCATCCTAAATTGAAACTGAATGTGGCAAGAGAAAATTTTCCTAAAGCTTGCTACGTGCTTGATAAGAAGGCAAGATAGATATTGTGTGAATAGGTTAAAAATTTGAAATTCCATGATGGATATGTGTCAAAAATGGTTAGAAGTGTGAATATGAAGAATCTTAAGTTATTTGGAATGAAAAGTCATGACTGTCATGTATTTATGCAAAGATTAATACCAAAAGCATTATGTGAATTACTTTTCCTAAGTGTTTGAAAGGCCCTTACAGAACTTTGTTTATTTTTCAAATAGCTAATTGTAACCATAATCAAAATAGATGACATGGTGAGGCTGGAGAATGATATTTCACTTATTATTTGTTAACTTGAACAAATATTCCAACCAAGTTTTTTTGACTCAATGGAGCATTTGCAGGTCCATTTGGCATATGAAGCAAGGATAGTAGGGCCAGTGCAATACAGGTGGATGTATCCTTTTGAGAGGTAAATACATATGATTTGTTGCGTTTTATTATTTTGTACATAAAGTAATATTGTAATTTAATATAATTTAAACCTAACATTGTGGTTGTAGGTATCTTCGTAAGTTGAAAATGAATATTAGAAATAAGGTAAAAGTTGAAGGTTTAATTTACAATGCATCATTAGTAGAAGAAGCATCATCATTTTGTTCATATTATTTTAAGGATTATGTCAATACAAAGTATAGAAATATGCTTCGTAATGATGAAGGTAATGTGATGGTAGAAGATGATTATGTGAACAAACTATCTATCTTCAAGAACTCTGGAAGAGCATTTGGAAGAGGAATAAAAAGATGTATTACAGATGAAGATTATAAAGCAACCCGAAGCTATGTCTTACTTAATAATGAAGAGGCTGCACCATATATTGAGTATGTTTTTACAAAATGGTTGCAGGTTTAACCATAGTTCAATTTTATCTTTTATATGAATTATTAAAAATTGATATATATTTTTTTCTCTCTTTTTATATTTGGGTAGTATTTATGTCAAGTAGTTAAAATATAGGCAACCAGCAATTTCTAGAAATGATGTCAATTATACGCTAGATTCTGAATTTGTGAATTGGTTCAAACATTATGTGAGAATTTTTAAGTTTTAAATTTTTAAATTATTTAATTTATTATTATCTTTTATTTGTTAATATTAATTTTTAAATTTATGTCACTGGCAATTGATCCTTCAAATGGAGATTCAAATATTTTCATTCAGAATCTAAGTAAAGGCCCATTTAAATATGTGACAACCTATCTTGGGTATTTTGTTAATGGATATAAATTTCTCACAATCGGCATGGTTCTTCTAAAATAATAATGAATAGTAGTGTATGCATTAAAGGCACAGGTTATAATATAGATGAGATTGATTTATGGTCAACTCAAAGAAGTTATTGAGTTGGAGTATCCTGGACTCGAAAATAAGAGGATTGTATTAGTTAAGTGCGAGTAGTTTGATCCTACACGAAATGTGGGCACAAAGATTCATTCGAATTATAAGCTATTGGATGTTAACCATAAACGTAGATATAATCGATATGAGCCATTTATTATGGTAGTTCAAGCCGCTCAAGTATATTATTGTACTTATCTGAGTTTATCTTGTGATAAGAGTGATTGGTGGGTGATTTGCAAAATCAAAGGTCTGTCAAAATTTGAAGATCGAACATCACAACAAAGAAGTGCAGAATTAGATATTGCAATAGCATTCCAAGAAGATGACATAAAAAATATTGTCTTTGTGAATGTAGATGAAGATCAAAAAAATTTATGTGACTCAAATGGTAGCATAATAGAAATTGAAGAAGATCAATTTCTATTTGAAGATGAGTTCTAACTTCTATCGGAATTGGACAAAATATCAGAAGATCCATTGGAGGATGACAGTGATGCCAATAATTAAATTGTTATAATTTGTATTATAATATTAAACTATCAAAAAAAATTTATATTTTGTTGAAATCTATCGTGCGTTTTATTCTAAAATGCATGTTTGTTCATCATATCTCTATTGTTTGTTCTATGTTTTATTTTGTATCGCAAATTCTGCCTAAAGGACGTGGCCATGATGGAGGTGGACGTGGACACATAAATGAACCAAATTCTTCTAGTATGCTACATCATGTTCATTTCTATCACCATATCTAGACATTAAAATCACAATCACCATCTTCATTTCTATCACCATTATCATCATTGAGACCTCTAATATCACCTTTATCAGATGTAAGCCCACCACCCATTGTTCTTCCTCCACACACTTTTTATCCATCTCTATCTTCTACACCACATTTACACCAATAGTTTCCTCATTTACAAAACCAACGACATCATTAAATGATGTGCCTTCCTCTGTAGTCAGTGCAAAGTTAGAAATTGAGATTGTGGATGGGAGGTAAAAGAAATATGTAAAAATGACTTGAAAAAAAATTTTGATGTTTCTGTTAGTGGTTTTTTTATATTGTTATGATTTACTTTTTTTCAATGTTATTTATTTATTCGTACAGTTTTATTCCATCTCACAAGTGTTCGACTATAATTACAAAGTCTTTCAAGAAAATGAATGATTCTAAAGCATTCCCCTGGAAGAAAGTTTCTGAATCAACAAAAGAGTCATATTTTAATGACTTTTAGGTAAAAATGATAAAACAACCGCATTGAAAAATAATTATCAAATTACTTAACTATTATGTTAGTTATTATTCAAGCTGTAAATAATAAAATTTTGTTGTTAATATAAATTCTTTTGTGATTTTTCTATATATAAATCAATACACATGGGCACTCAAATTTGATGGAAAGATAATGTCATTATAAGAGATCAAAGCTGCTCAATGATATTCTGATTTTTTCCATAAATTAAAGAATATCAAAGAAAGGCCTGATTTTATATCAGAGGATGACTAGCCCGAGTGGCTTAAGTATTGGGAGGAGCCAGATGTGAAGAAAAAATCTATTATTGCCAGCAAAAATCGATGAAGTGAGGTAGCTAGACTAGGAACATGAAGTTGTCAACACACATGAGGGTCAAAGTTAAGTATCGAACATGCTCCAGATATGGTACACTTTTAAAATTTTAAACATTTATATATTTAGTGGTTGTCCTAATAGTCCAATTAATCAAATCTTTGCATGGTTTTATTAATTTTGTTAATTTTTTTGATCATTTGTTTTTTAATGACTTAATAAAAATATATTCTAGGCGGGAGAATTGGGTCGAGATCCAAATTTTTATGAGATTATTAGGAAGATGCATATGAAGAAAGTGGATGGTTAGTTCGTTGATAACAAGTCTTAGATGATTGCTATAAGAACTTGTTATATTAATAAGATTTTATAATACTACAGTACATTTTGAAAATTATTTAGAATGCAAAATATTTATTTAATTTTTGTATATCTAGAATAGTTTTTTTCTCTATTTTATCTCAGGACCTAATGGTGGATCGTGTGACAATTGCTCATTAACAAGTTGAGCGTTCTATGGATCTTCAACCAAGTGACTATGATCCGATTTATTTGGAGACCATAGTAGGTCATAAAAAGCAGCGAGTGTATAAAATTGGCTCGAATGTAGTGGCATTTTATTGTAACAATCATGCTTCTAATTTATCTATCTTAGTAATGGTGGATGAGGCAGTCAAATAACAAGCAATAGAAATAAATGAACATATTGTAGCTATGGAGACCAAAATGAAAAAGAAGGATGAGTAGATATCTCATTTGAAGGAAGACATATATAAATTAAAGAATAGAAAGATGAGAAGATATCTAATATTGAAGGAAGAGATATATGAAATCATAGAATAGAAGGATGAGTAGTTTACTAATTTGATGGAAGAAATGCAAGAAATTAAAGAAATGAACGATGAGATGAAAGAAATTAAGAATATAATGCAATAGTAGATGTCCTATATGGAGTCACGTTTAGCGGTATTGGCACAACAAATAGCATTCCAAGATCTAGCTGCGAAACCTCGTAGGACAGACTAGCATTCCCTATAAATTATGAGGATGATATCATATGAGAATTACATCTGAACTAATATTTATTTGTATATCTGTAGCAAATAATTATGAAATTTTTTTGCAAGTTACAATTTTTTTATCCTGGTTTAGTTCTTTGCTTTTTCAATTAACCTAATTATGAATCTTTGTAGGACACATTATTTGTGACACATGAAAAAATTCTTATTCAGAGCATTCATACATTGCCACGGTCCTTCCAATGCATGGGTCCCATATTTACCAATTTTATTTTTATCAAAAGGAGCGCTAGCTTATTTTATTTTTATTATTCCTAAAACATTTTATTTTTTCACTCGCTTTCTCTCTAAATATAATTACTGGACATCTTTTGGATTTTTGTTAAAGCTATATGACAATTAACTTTAATTTGTGTTTGTTCATGTCTATAATTATTATTTTTATATATCTATGAATATGTTTGTGTGTCTTCAACTTCTTTGGGTAGAGTTTTAGCCTAGTATTGGTAAGTAAAAGCCTATATTCAGAAGTGAAAGAAGTGGCACTAGTGGCAGTAGTGGCAGTGATGGTTGTAGCAGTGGCAGCAGTGGTAGCAGTAACAGAGGTGGAAATAGTGGCAGAGGCCGCATCAGTGGTAGCAGTAATAGCGGCGACAGCGGTGGCATCAATGGTAGTAGTGACAACAGTGGTAGAGGGCACAGCGGAGGTAGTGGCGACATCAGTGATAGCGGTGCCGCGGAGGTAGTGACTGCATCAGTGGCAACGACAACATCGAAGGTAGCGGCGGCTTTAGTGCCAGTGGCGGCGACAGTGGTGGCATCGGTAGTGGCGGCAGCAGAGGCATCATCGGCAGTTTCAACAATAGTGAGAGCAGTGGCAGTAGTGGCAGGGGCGGTAGCAGCTGCAGCACTAGCAGAGGCGGCAGCATAGGCAGTAGAGACAATGCCGGTAGAAGCAGTAGATGCGGCAGAAGCGGCAGAAGCGACAACGGTAGTAGCGGCTGCAACAACGGCAACGACAAGAGCATCAGCGACAACAGGAATGACAGCAACAACAATAAATGCAGTATCTACGTATGTATTTAGTCAGTATATACATACATAAAATACTGTAGTATTTTATGTACGTATATACTAACTATATATGTAAGTATATATGTACGCATAATACTATAGTTTATATGTACATATACTGTAGTAATATATTTACGTGTTAAATGCTAGTATTTATGTGAATATTTACTGTAGTAATATATATTTATCAAAATATAGTTTTTTTATTTATTTTGATTTGATTAAGTGGTATAAATTTCTTACATATATGGTACTGCATTGTTTCCCATACGAAGCTTGTATGGGTGAAAAGATTTTTCACATATATGACGTACTATGTCTCAGACAGCTTTTTCACAGTAGAAATATGGTGATCGGAGGAGCAGAGGGAGAGAAAGCAACGTCAATATATAGATAGATTATACTTTATGCATAGTCAGTAGATACATTGATTAATAAGATGTAATATAATTTTGTTATTTTTTTTGTTTTAGTTATTTAATATATTGTATTAGAATAAGTTATTAAATGAATTTTTTTTTTTTAATTTAAAATTTTCATTTATAGTTTCTATTTTTATTCAATTTAATATAAAAATATTAAATTATTTAATTAAATTTTTGTTGAAGCTGTATAACAATCAACTTTAATTTGTGTTTGTTCATGTCCATAATAGCTATTTTTTTATATCTGTAATTATATTTGTGTGTATCCAAATTTTTTGAATAAAGTTTTAGCCTTTTATAGGTATGTAAAAGCTTATTATCAGTAGTGGTAGCAACAGCAGCAGTGGTAGTGATGACAGTAGCGGTAGCAATGATAGCGGCAGTGGCAGTGGTAGCAATAGAGGTGGCATCAATCGCAATGGCGGTAGTAGCTGCATCGGCAGCATCGACACCTATCACTACTACGACAGCATCAGCACTGGCCACTGTAGTGGCTACAACGGAGGCAGTAGCAGTAGTGGCAATAGTGGTGGCATCGGCTACATTAGCGGCAGCTGCGACATCAAAGGTATCGATGACATTGGAGGCAGTGTAGACATTAGTGCCAGGGGATGCAATAGTGGCGGCAGCCACAGTAGCTGTGGCCGCAGTGGCGCCAGTAGTGCCAGTTGTGGCAGTGGCGGCAACGGCTCTAGCATCGCCAGTGGTGGCAGCGATGGCAGCGAAGGTAGCGGCGGCAATGGCGGCAACAGTGGTAGTAGAGGCAGCACCGGTAGCAACAGTAGCATCTGCAGCACCGGCAATAGCGGTAGCACCGGCAGCATCAGTACACCAGCAACATCAGAACACCACCAGTAGCATTAGTAATGACAACAGAGGTAGTGGCAGTGGCAGTAGTGGCAGTGGTGGTAGCGGCAGCGGAGGCAGCAGCAACAGCAGCATCGGCAACAGCGACAGTAGCCATGGCAACAGCAACAACAGCCACAGCAATATTGACAGTGGTAGTGACAACAGTGATGGTGGTAGTGGTAGTGGCAGCAGCGGCAGCAACGGCAATGATAGCAGGAACAATATAATGGCAAAAAATGTGGTATATACATATGTATATAGTCAGTATATATGTAAATATAATTCTATAGTATTTTATTTACAAATATACTGAGTATATATGTACTCAGTATATATGTACGCATAATACTATAGTTTATATGTACATATATTGTAGTTATATATGTACGAGTTAAATGCTAGTATATTTGTACATATTAACTATAGTAATATATATTTATCAAAACATAGTTTTTTTAAATTTTTTTGATATGATTGAGTGGTTTAAATTTCTTACAGATGTGGTACTTTATTGTTTCCCATATGAAGCTTGTATAAGTGAAAGGTGTTTTATTAGACATTACGCACTATGACGCGGATAGTTTTACTAGATGTAATAAAAATATTGGGTTTTTTTTGTTTCAATTATGTAAAATATTGAATTAGAATAAGTTATTAAATAATTTTATTTTTTGTTTATTATTAATTATTTATACTTTCATTTTTTATTCAATTTGATATTAAAATAAAAAATTATTTAATTATAAAATTTTAAAATAAATTAAATTCTGAAAATATTTTTTAAATTAAAACAGCTAGGGTAAAATCTGTTGCTAAATTAGCGAGGGAAAAATTCCTTGCTAAATTAGCTAGGGAATTTTCCCTAGCTAATTTAGCAAGGAATTCTTTATTTTAGTAATGGATATTTCCGCCGCTAAATTTATTTAGCTAGGGACTATTTCCATAGCTAAAATTTAGTGACCATCACTTTAGCTTGGGAATCTTCTGTTGCTATTTTCATTTAGCGACGAAATATCTTATTTAGATTGCTAATTTAGCTAGAGAATTTATCTTTTTTAACAAAAAATTTGTTCGTCGCTAAATTTTGAGCTAGTGACACAAATATGGATAAATAGATAGATAGATAGATAAATAGATAAATAGATAGATAAATAAATAGATTGATAGATCGATTTATAGATTGATAGAGAGATAGATAGATAGATAGTCAGATAGATAGATAGATAGAGAGATTGATTGATTGATACATAGGTAGATAGTTAAATAGATAGAAATATAGATAAATAGATATATAGACAGATAGATAGATAGATATACAAATAGATAGATTGATTGATAGACAAATAGACATATTAACAAACAAACAAACAAAAACATTGACATAAAGACAAACAAATCAATAGATAGTTAGATAGGTAGGCCGAAAGATAGACATATAGATTGATAACTAGATAGACAAATAAAAAATAGATATAAAGATAGATAACAAGATAGATTCATATAAAGATTAATAGATAGATTGATAGATAGATTAATAAACAAATTGATAGATAATTTTATCAACAAATTGATAGTCAGATGATAAATTAATTGATAGACAGATAGATAGATACATAGATATATAGACAGACAGATAGAGAGAGAAGGAGATAGATCGATAGATTTTTATAAAGATAGACAAATAGATAGACAGATTGATAGATAAATAGATAGATATATAGAATGATAAATAGAAAGACATATAGATTGATAGATAGATAGACTAGAAGATAGACAGCTAGATTAATAGATAGATAGATTGATTGATTGAGAGATAGATAGATAAATTAACATATAGATAAATAGATAGATAGACAAATACAAAGATAGATAGATAGATAGATATATAATACATAGATAGAAAGACAAATAGATAGATAGACAGACAGATAGATAGATAGACACATAGACAAACACATAGATATACAAATCGATAGATAAAAAGATATATGTTTAGATAGATAGATAGATAGATAGATTGATTGATTGATTTTTTGATAGATAGATATGTAGAAAGATAAATAGATAGATAGAGAGACAGATAGATTAATAGACAAATAGATAGATACACAAATAGATAGGCATAGAGAGAATCAAATAGATAGATATATTAAAAGAAAGATAGATAGACAGATAGATAAGTAGGTAGGTAGATATAGAGAATGCCATATAATTAGACTAATAAATAGATAGATAGATAGGTAGATAGATAGATATAGATATAGATAGATATATATATATATATATATATATAGACATATATATCTATTTTTAAGTCTTTACAATATATATATATATATATAGACATATATCTACCTATCTACCATTCTATATATTTGTCTATCTTTATGTCTATCTATCTATCTATATATCTATCTAACTATATTTCTATCTATTGGATTTACTAATTTATCTATCTATCTTTCTAACTATCTATCTATTTGTCTATCTATTTGATTATCAATTTATCAATCTATCTATGTATATATATATAATGTCAATTTTGCTATATAACAATCTTTCTATCAATATGTCTTTCTATCTGTATATCTATATGTCTATTTATTTGTCAATCAATCAATCTATATATCTATCTAGCTATTTATCTAATATCTATCTATTTGTCTATCTGTATGTCTATGTATCTATCTATATTTCTATCTATATATCTATATATCTATCAATCTGCCTATCTATCTATCTATATTCTTTATAATTTATTGATCTATTTATACATCTATCTATACATCTATGTATATATATATATATATATCTATCTATTTGTGAATAGATTCAATCAATATATCTCTTTAGTTTTCTCTCTATTTATCAATTTATTTATTTATTTATCTTTCTAGCTATCTATCTATCAATATTTCTATCTATCTATCTATTTGTCTATCAATGAATCAATCAATCAATAAATCAATCTTTCTTTCTTTCTTATAATATTTTGATCTATCTATCAATCTATTTATACATCCATGTATATATCTATCTATCTATCTATCTATCTATTTTTCTATTAAATTGTGCATCAATTTGTCTATCATTCTATCTATGAATCTATCTTGCAATCTTTTTATTATTAAGCATATTTATCTATCTTTCTCTATATCTATATGTCTTTCTATTCGTCTATCTATCTATCTGTCTATCAATCTATCTCTATGTATGTCAATCAGCCTATTTGTCTATCAGTCTTTCTATTTGTCTATTTGTCTTTTTGTTTGTTCATCTATCTATCTATCTGTGTATCTACATGTCTATATTACTATCTATCTATATTTTAGTCTATCAATCTATCTATATGTATATCTATATGTATATATGTCTATCAATCTATCTATATTTTTATCTTGCTATCTATTTTCCATATATATATATATATATATATATATATATATATATATATATATCTATTTATATATCTGACTATCTATGTGTCCATCGATATTTATATATTTCTATCTATTTATCTAACTATTTGTATGTTTATCTATCTGACTATCTTTCAGACTATCTATTTGTCTATCTATCTATTTATGTATCTATCAATACACACACACACCCACACACAGACACACACAGACACAAACACACACATCAATCTATCAATCTATCATTCAATATTTCTATATTTCTATCGATTTATTTCCTTAACTATATATCTATCTATCTTTTTATTTTCTTATCTATCTATCAACCTATATGTTTATTAGTTTATCTAACTATTTGACTCTCTTTATATCTATCTATTAATCTATGTCTATGTGTATATGTGTCTATCTATCTATGTGTCTATGTGTCAATCAATCAATCAATCTATCTATTTGTATGTCTATCAATCTAGATATATATATCTAGCTACCTTTGTGCTTATCTATCTATTTATCTATATGTCTATCTGTCTATGTTTCTATTTATCTTTCTATCCATTTGTTTATCTGTCAATCTGTCTATCTATCCATCCATCTATCTATCTATTATATCTATTTGTCTGTCTATCTATCTATCTATCTGTGTATCTATCAATTTATCTATCTATCTATCTACCAATCTGTCTATCTATCTATCCATCAATTTGTCACTCTTTATCGATCTATCTCTCTATCTATATATTAGTCTATCACTCTATAAGTCTATGTGTCTATAGATCTATCTTTATATCTATCTATCTATATGTTTATCTATCTATGTGTTTAACTATTTATATATCAATCTCTTTATTAATATATCTATATATTTCTCAATTTATGAATCTATCTATCTATTTATCATTATATCTGTTTAATTCACTAACTTAAATTTAATCTCTATGTTTATCTGTCTAACTATTTAACTATATATTCTATCTTTCAATCTATTAGTCAATCTATCTATTTGTCTAATATGTATATTTATCTAACTATTTATATGTCTATCTATCTAACTATTTGTTTATATATCTATATGACTATTTGTCTATTCATAAATCTATCTATCTATCCATCTTTCTTTCTTTCTTTCTATCTCTATATCTATCTATATGTCTATTTGTATATCTATCTATCTTTCTACTTATCTATATATCAATCTGCCTATCTATATGTATATCTATATATCAATCTCTATATATGTCTATATGTCTACATATCTATCTATTTAATTATCTATCTATCTACCTATTTAATTATCTCTATAACTATTTATCCATGTGTCTATTTATAAATCTATCTAACTACATATTAGTGTAATAGTCTAATTGTCTAATTATCTATTTGTCTATTTATTTATCTCTTTATGTTTCTATGCGTATAATTATCTATCTATATATTTGTCTATATGTCTATCTATCTATCTTATATTTATCTACTTAAATATCTATCTATATATCAATTATGTATCTATATGTATATCTATCTATCTATGTATTTTTTTCTTAGTCTATCTAGTATGCTTCTATGTTTCTATCTCTCTATCTATCTATCTTTCTATTTGTCTATATATCTATCTATCTCTTTGTCTGTTTATTTATCTATGTATCTATCTAACTATCTATCTGTCAAACTATCTATCTATCTTTTTTATATGTCTATCTATCTATATGCCTATCTATATATATGTCTATCTGACTATCTATCTATTAATCTTTTTGACTATCTATTTGTCTATCTATTTATCTATCTATATGTCTATATAAATATATATCTATATGTATATCTATCTATCTATCTATCTATATATCTATCTATCAATATGTCTATCTGATATCTACCTACCTATCTATCTATATATCTACATGTCTATCTATATGTCTATCTATCTATCTATCTATTTGGATATATGTTTATGTGTCAATCTATCTATGTAACTATCTTTTTTTATTTCTATCTATCTATCTTTCTATATATCTATTTGTATATGTGTCTATGTGTCAATCTATCTATTTAACTAACTTTCTTTCTTTCTATTTATCTATATACCTATCTAACTATCTTTTTATCTACCAGTCTACCAGTCAATCTATCTATCAATTTATCTATATATCTATATATCTATCTATCTATCTGTCTGTCTGTCTTTCTAAAAATCTATATGTATATCACTAGCCTGTTTATTTGTTTAACTATCAAATTCTATTAGTTAATATGACTTTCTATCTATTTACTAATCAACCTTTCTTTCTATATTTCCATCATTCTATCTATCTATCTATCTATCTATATTTTTATTTATTTATCTATCTGTCTATTTCTCTTTCTATTTGTCTATATATCATTCTTTTGATATGTCTATTTGTTTATCTATCAATATAACCATTTGTCTAT
Organism: Sapria himalayana; assembly: GCA_029783825.1. Taxonomy (NCBI): domain Eukaryota; kingdom Viridiplantae; phylum Streptophyta; class Magnoliopsida; order Malpighiales; family Rafflesiaceae; genus Sapria; species Sapria himalayana. The sequence continues at coordinate 1,759 of JAREIK010004292.1, read as the reverse complement.
TTGTCTATCTATATATCCATCTATCTGTCAATCTATCTATCTATATATCTATATATCTCTATCTATCTATCTATCATCCTATCTGTCTATCTATTGATCTAGTAAAGTATCTATCTATCTATTGATCTATTAAACTATTTATCTATCTATTTATCTATTATACTATCTAATTGTCTATAAATATTACTATATATATATATATATTTATCTATCTATGTAATTGTCAATTTATATATCTCAATTTCTATCTATTTTACTATTTGACTTTTTATCTATCTGTCTATTTGTATTTCTATCTATCTATTTATTAATCTATCTATATTTATCTATCTATCTATCTAATTATTTATATATCGATTTGTCATTTTGCCTATCTATCTTTATGTCTATCTAAATATCTATCTATTTGTTTGTCTGTCTATCTATCTTACTATCTATCTATCTAATGATCTATAAATCTATATATCTATCTATGTGTGTATCGATCTATCAATATATCTATCTGTCTATCTGTCTATCACTTTATCTATATTTCTATGTATCTATCTGTGTATCTCTCTATCTATATTTCTATCTATCTATCTATCTATCTATTTGTCTATCTATCTATCTATCTATTTGTCTATCTATCTATCTATCTATTTGTCTATCTATCTATCTATATATAAATCTATCTACTTGTCTATTTACTATCTAACCATATATCTTTCTCTCTATCTAATGATGTATCAATCAAATTATCTATTTGTCTATTTATATATGTGTCTATCTATCTATCTATCTCTATGTCTGTCTATTATCTATCTATCTTTCTAACTATCTAATTACCTTTCTACTATCAGCCTATCTATATATCTATCTAATTTTTAATTTTCTTATATGTATTTCAATCAATTTGTCCATATATAAATATATCTATCTATTTATCTATCATGATATCTGTCTATCTATCTATCTATCTATCTATCTATCTCTCTATCTTACTATCTATCTATTTTTCAATATGTCTATCTATTTATTTACCTATCTACTTATAATCTATCTATCTATCTATCTGTTTATCTATTTTTATGCTTATATGTCTATCTATCTATCTATCTATTTATCCATCTATCTATCTATCTGCCTATTTTTATATTTATAGATCTTTCTATATATCTATCTATCTATTAGTCTATCTATCTGTCTATCTTTCTATCTAGTGTCTACTATCTATATGTCTATCTTTGTATATATCTATATTTCTTTCTATCAATCTATCTATATATGTGTGTATCGATATTTTTCTATCTACCTATCATCCTATCTATTTATCTATCTTTTGTCTATCTATGTATCTGACTATTTATGTATCTATCTATCTATTTTACTATTATCTATCTCTCTATCTATCTATTTGTCTATCTATCTGTTTGTATATCAATTTATCTATCTAGCTATTTGTATATTTGTATATCTATCAATCTATATATTTGTCATCATTCTATCTATCTTTAAATCTATGTATCTCTCAATATATATATATATCTAGCTAACCATCTATTTTTTTATTAATCTAGTTATTAGTCTATCTATCTTTCTATTTAGTTGTCTATCTATCTTCTATCTTTCTATTTTATTATTTGTTTATCTGAATATCTATCTTTCTCTCTATTTCCTATATGTCTTTTTACTAATATGTCTTTTTACCTATTTGTCTAATTGTGTATATATATCTTTATGTCTCTCTTTGTATCAATCTATCTGTATATGTCTGTGT
>JAREIK010004291.1:0-23603 GCA_029783825.1 Sapria himalayana | reverse complement strand
AAACATATAAATCAATAAACTCCTCAACCTAAAACCACAAAAAACTTAAACAATTTAATAGTTATACCCTAAATAATAAATAATAAATCTCATTTTTATTAGTATTCATTATAATTTTAAACATATATTTTAATTAGTTATTAGTTTAATTTTATAGAAATATAAATTAAAAAATAAATTATTAGTGAGACAATTATAATTTAAATAATTTATTTTTCATCAAAAAATATATAGGCTTATAAATGGATACAAAAATTTAAAATTTTAAAATTAATATTTAGTAAAATATTTCACTTTGATTTTGAGTCATTTTAGGTTTTGCAAATATATTTTAAACAATATTTATCTTATTAATAATTGGTTATTACTTTTTAATGATCATTATTATAATAAATATGAATAAAATAGTTTATATTGAATTTATATATATATATAATTATTATGATTATTATAACTTCATAGTGTATTCACTTTTCAAAAAAAAATTTAAAAATTATTATATTTTCAAAGGTTATAACCTTCAAAAATGAGAAAAAATAACAAAAATAAATTTTTGTTATTTTATTTTTTATATAAAACCAATAAACCACTAAATGACTAAATACTAAAATGACTAAACTCCTAAACCCCGAAGCCCATAAATACTTAAAACATTAAATTAGTATAGTCTAAATAATAAATCATAAATCTCAGTTAATTAGTATTCATTATAATTTTAAATATTCATTTTAATTATTTATCAGTCTATTTTTATAGAAATATTAATTACAAAATAAATTATTAGTACGACATATATAATTTAAATAATTTATTTTTCATCAAAAAATGCTCATAAAAGAGACAAAATTTTAAAAATAAAAGATTATTATTTAATAATATATCTTTTTTTCATTTTGAATCATTTTAGATTTTACAATTATATTTTAATTTATATCATTCTTATAAATACAAGTTTATTAATTTATTTATTGATCATTATTATAATATCTATCACTAAAATTATTAATATTGAGTTTACATTATATATAATTATTAAGATTAATATAACTAAATATTATATTCACATTTAAAAAAAATTAAAAATTATTATATTTTCAAAGGTTACAACCTTCAAAAATTAAAAAAAAAAATCAAAAAATTAAATTTTTTGTTTTTTCATTCTTTTAAAAAAACTATAAATCACTAAATGTGTAAACAATTAAATTACTAAACTGCTAAACCACAAAAAACCTAAATACTTAAACCATTAAACCGGTATATCCTGAATAATAAATAATAAATCTCAATTTTTTTTGTATTTATTATAATTTTAAATATTATTTTAATTATTTAGTAGTTTTTTATAATAAAATTATAAATTACAAAATAAATTATGAGTAAGACAAATATAATTTAAATAATTTATTTTTAATAACACAAATATAATGTTATAAAAAAAGCAAAACATTAAAAAAAATTATTATTTAGTAATATATTTTACTTTGATTTTAATAAATTTAGATTTTGCAAATACTTTTTAAATAATAACTATTTTATTAATAATAGTTTATTAATTTATTTTTTGATCATAATTATAATATCTAGCAATATAATTATTTATATTGAATTTAAATGAATTATAATTATGAAGATTATTATAAATAAATATTATATTTACATTTGAAAAAAATTTAAAAATTATTATATTTTCAAAGGATATAATATTCAAAAATTAGAAAAAATAATATAAATAAATTTTTTGCTATATCATTGTTTAAATAAAACTTATAAACCACTAAAAGCCTAAACACTTAAACATCTAAACTCTTAAACACAAAAGCCAATAAATACTTAAACCTTTAAACTCGTAACCCTTAAATATAATTTAAATAATTTATTTAAATATTAACTACAAAAAAAATATGAGTGATACAAATATAATTTAAATAATTTATTTTTCATCAAAAAAATATATAAGCTTATAAAAAAAAGCAAAAACTAAAAAAGAATTATTATTTAGTAATAAATTTTACGTGGATTTTGAATAATTTTAGGTTTTGCAATTATATTTTAATTTATATCCATCATAATAATAATAACATATTAATTTATTTTTTGATAATTGATATCATATCTATCAATAAAATTGTTTATATTTAGTTTATATTATATATAATAATAATGATTATTATTACTAAATATTATATTCACATTTTTAAATAATTTTAAAATTATTATATTGTCAAAGGTTATAACCTTTGAAAATGTGAAAAAATATCAAAAATAATTTCTTTGTTATTGCATTGTTTAAACAAAACCTAGAAACCACTAAATGCCTAAAAACATAAATTGCTAAAGTCCTAAATGACAAAACCTCTAAATACTTAAAATATTAAACTGGTATAAATTAATAATAATTCATAGATCTCATTTTAATTTTTATTAAGTTTAATTTTAAATTTTTATTTTAATTATTTATCAGTTTATTTTTATTGAAAAATTAATTACAAAACAAATTATTAGAGAGAATGAAATAATTTAAATTAAACTGGTATACCCTAAAAAATAAAGAATAAATCTCATTTTTTTTTCATTATAAGTTTAAATATTCATTTAATTATTTATTTGTTTATTTTTATATAAATATTAATTAAAAAATAAATTATGAGTCAGACAAATATAATTTATATAAATTATTTTTTATCAAAAAAAATATAGATAAACTTATTAAAAGAAAAAAAAATTAAAAACAAAAAATTATTTTATAGTAATATAATTTGCTTTGCTGTTGAATCATTATAGGTTTTGTAATTATATTTTAATTGATATCTATATTATTAATAATAGATTATTAATCTATTTTTTGATCATTATTAGAATATTTATCAATAATATTGTTTAAATTGAATATATATTATATATAAATATAATTGATTATCATAACTAAATATTGAATTCACATTTGAAAAAAATTTAAATTTTATTATATTTTCAAAGGTTATAACCTTTGAAAATATAAAAATTTAATAAAAATAAATATTTTTTATTTTAATTTTTAAATAAAACCTATGAACCACTAAATGCATACACAGTTAAATCAGAAAACTCCTAAAGCCTGTAATGCTAAATACATAAACCATTAAACCGCTATATACTACTTAATAATTAATAAATCTAATTTTTATTTCTATTTATTATAATTTTAAATATTCATTTTAATTATTTATTAGTTTATTTTTATTGAAATATTTATTACAAAATAAAGTATGAGTGCGAAAAATATAATTTTATTAATTTATTTTTAATAAAAAAAAATCTACGGTTCTAAAAGAAGTAAAAATTTTAAAATTAAAAATTATTATCCAGTATTATTTTTTACTTTAATTTTGAAACAATTGGGTTTTGTAAATATTTTGTAATTAATATCTATCTTATTATTAATAGTTTATTAATTTAATATTTGATCATTATTATAATTTCTATCAATAAAATTGTTTATATTGAATTTATATGATATATAATTATTAAAATTATTATAACTAAATATTGTATTCACATTTCAAAAAATTTTAAATATTATTATATTTTTTAAGGTTATAACCTATGAAAATGATAACAAATTATAGAAATTTTTTTTGTTATTTAATTTTTTATATAAAACCTAAAAACTACTAAAAGCCTAAAAACATAAATTGCTAAACTCCTAACTACAAAACCTCTAAATACTTAAACTATTAAACTGGTATACATTAATAATAAATCTTAAATCTCATTTAAATTTTATTTAGTATAATTTTAAATTTTTATTTTAATTATTTATCAATTTATTTTTATAGAAATATTAATTACAAAATAAATTATTAGTGAGGTGGATCTAATTTAAATTAAACTGATATCCCTAAATAATAAATAATAAATATCAATTTTTTTATTATAATTTTAAATATTCATTTTAATTATTTATTTGTTTATTTATATATAAATATTAATTACAAAATAAATTATGAGTGTGACAAATATAATTTATATAAATTATTTTTAATCAAAAAAATATAGATAAACTTAATAAAAGAAAAAAAAATCCATAAACAAAAAATTATTATATAGTAATATATTTTTCTTTGCTTCTGAATCATATTAAGTTTTGTAATTATATTTTAATTTATACATATCTTATTATTAATGGATTATTAATTTATTTTTTGATTATTATTAGAATATTTATCAATAAAATTGTTTATATTGAATTTATATAATATATAAATATAATGATTAGTATAACTAAATATTGTATTCATATTTGAAAAAAATTTAAAAATTATTATATTTTCTAAGGTTATAACCTTTGAAAATATCAAAAAATAATAAAAATAAATTTTTTGTTATTGTATTTTTTAAATAAAACCTATAAACCTCCAAATGCTAGGGGTTCTCATTGGACGGGACTGGATGGGGATTACAAATCTCCAATCCCTTCCCACAGTTCGGAGATTTTTTTTGAAGATCCAAACCCATCCCATAGGTTGAAAATATCGGGACGGGACTAGACGGAGATCAGGGATTTTGGGTAGGATAAAACGGTTCCGGGACGAAACAGAGTTCTGACTTTTTTTTTAATTTATTTTATTCAAATCGGCCAAATTAGTTCATGTCTAAATCTTTTGTTATACCATTTATCATTCCTTAGTTATGTATCTTTCAAACTCAAATTGGGCCAATTTTGTTTTGTCAAATAGTCTGAATACCACAAACGAGTTCCATTACCTTATCAAAATCTTTGATGTGCAGAAAAGTATAGAAATGTTAAATAGAATAGGACCGAGTTGTGTGCTTAATTTGGTTCTTTGTTTTTTCACAAGTTGGCTTTGTTTAGCCGAGTGAAAGTTAACCATAATAGCAATACTACATTTTATAAACAATTACTTAAAATATTAAGGAATAGCTAAAGATGATAATAAACATTGGTAGCAGCAATTACTACTTAAGTAATTCCTAAAATTAGGTAGCTTAATATAACAAAAAAAATACAACTAATACCAACCATGATAATAATCATTTCAAAGGTCCGTCCCGGAACAGCAACGAAAATCCAAACCCAATTAATTATCTCTTCTACAACTCCTCCCTTTTCTTCCTCCACTATAGAAGGACAACCAAAGATGAAAACATGTTAATCATGTAGACATAAATTTCTAAAATGAAATAGTCATAAAAAAACAAAATATTACCTTATAAAATTTAATACACCCATTCCAAATTTAGTTGGGCAACTATAGTTGGAAGAATATTTGGATCTTGTGACACCTCTGAAAATTGTAATTGAACCATATTTTTATTAAATTGAATGAATAAAATAAGTAAAAGTGAAATTAAAATTTACAAGTTTTGTATACTAACCTGATTTATTAACATCAAGGTCTTGAACTAATTCTTCAATTTCAATAGGTTTGTTTGAGCTTCTCAACCAAGCTTGTAGACATATGAGAACTTCAACTGTAATAGGTGTTAAAAAACTCCTAAATTTATCTATAGTTCTCCCCCTAGTGCAAAATGTAGATTCGTAGGCATAGTAGATGCTTGGATAGCAAATACATCCCTTGCTACATTTGCCACAGAAGGATACCTAACCTCATTTACCTTCCACTAGTTTATAAGATCAAAATCAATTCTATTTTTTTCAAGTTTGTCCTCTTAGTACCTATCCAACATTCCAAAGCTGCAACTTTTTGTTCTTTCTCAGATTCAACAAAAAAAATTATCAACATAAGTATCACTACCATCAAAGAAATCATCATTTTTATTTAACACAATTGAAGAGAAATCATCTTCTTTTGTTTTATCTTCATTTAAATTATTATAATCATTCATCATCTCATTTAAAGCATTTATAACCTTTTTCACCAAATTTTTAGCCAATTCCTCTCTATAATGCTAAGTGTACTTAACCTTGTGATATTTGAGCTTATATCTAGGATCCAACACTACTGCTACAAAAAGCATAATATTTGTTGACTGAAGAGAACCCCAATATTTGTTGAATTTATGCCTCATTTTCATACCTATTTCAGACATCATTGTATCTCTACTAATTTCACAACGCTCAATTTTTTTCAAAATTCGAATATTCTCATGAAAATAAACACTAGATGTAGAATATTATGAGCCAGAAAATTTACAAGTTACCTCATACAAAGTTTTCAAGAAATGAGCCAAGATTTTGGCATTTGTTTAGTCTCTCTCAGTTGGAACCTTTAAACGAAACTCCTTCAAAAACCTTTTGTCTTTGTCCTCCAACTTATCAAATTCTTTTTGATATTTTATATAAGTTTGTAGAATCAAATAAGTTGAATTCCATCTTGTAGGACAATCTAATTGCAATGAAGATCCATATGTCAAGTTTGCTTCTTCAACACATAACTTAAACATATCTAATCTTTTAGGACTGCTCCTCACATATTTCACCACACCTCTAATTTTTTGAATAGCACCCTCAACTACTACAATGTCATCTCTGACAATTAAGTTTAGGATATGAGCACGACATCTCATATAAAAATTCTCGCCTCTCAAAGGTACAACACTTTTCTTCACAAGCCTTTTTTTTCAATTGTTCAACTGCAACTTCATTATTTGATGCATTGTCAACTGTAATGCACATCAACTTTCTCAAACCCCATTCATTCATGCAAAACTCAATAGCATTTCTAATATTAACTCCAGAATGACTTTTAATTACACAAAAGTTCAAAAGCTTTTTATGCATATTCCATTGAGAATCAATGGAATGGACAGTCAAACATATATAAGACAAATTTTGAATGCTAGTCCAAGTGTCGGTAGTCAATGAAATTCTACAAAAATGAGATGATATGCAATCAAATAATTTCTTCTTTTCCTTCACAAACAAAGAAAAACAATTTCTCATTATAGAGTGCCTAGATGGAATTTTAAATTGAGGCACACTAACTTTACAAAACTCTTTAAACTCATCTCTCTCAACAAAACAAAAAGGCAATTCATCTTTTATGATCATTTTTACCAAACCCTCCCTAACTAGTTATTGATCAAATTGCCAACAAGTTAATTTTTATCCTCTGAACTAGTACCTTTAGTGAAACTCAAGAAAGATTATGACTTGTCTTTACCTTTGTCAGCTTCTATTAATTCTTTTTTGAGTGGAAATTTCCTACAAGTCTTTCTAAAGTATTTCCCTAAACCCGAAGTACCTTGATCACTTTTTCCAAGTATTCTTTCCTACACCATATACAAGGTGCCCAACCAGTTTGATTTCCCTCTGAATCAACTAATATCTCATAAGTTTCCAAAATAGTAGACTTATACTTTTTATGAGTTTGTGGTTCAGATGTACATTGACTTTCTTTTACAATTGGAATTGAAGAACCTGCTGTAACAATTGGAGGGTTCATGAAAGGATGATGATTGGATTTACCAGTACTTTGATCATTTGAGATGTGAACATCTTTAATTTATTATATTTTTCATTTACTACTAGATTGTGCCATCTGCATTGCCATTAATGAATATGATATGTTAAGCATAAATACATATAAATATTTCAAACAAGCAACTCTACAAAATGGACTGTAACACATTCAGCCCACTCATTCGGCCCAACCACACCACCACAACCAATACTCAACAAAACTGACTGAGTCACATAATACTAATAATTAATCACTCAATTCACGTCAGAAAAACAAACCAAAAGGCTGGTTCCATCTGAGACATGGTGAAGGCAACCGGAAGTGCGACGGACAAGGGCTGGACCTAACTGAACACCGTTTGAACGGCGTGAAGTGGCCTGGAACTTGTCGGAACAGCAATAGTTGCATCGAAATTGGATGGGCAGTAGCGGAATTCATGGCATTTTCATGTTATATATATATATATATTCCTGGTTCTAGTATCGGTTTTTTAGGATGGGACGGTTCTCGGGATGGATATTGATTAAGATCCAGAACCATCCCAAAATAAAAAATACGTGACAGAACGGGACGGGAAAAGTAAAAGTCAATGGATTTTTCTCAATCCCGATTCTTTCGAGACAAGACTTCGGGTCGGGTTGCAAATCTCTGAGTCCTGTGAGCAGCCCTACTAAATGCATATAAAGTTAAAGCAATAAACTCCTAAACCGCGTAAAGTCTAAATACATAAATCATTAAACTGCTAAATTCTACTTAATAATTAATAAATCTAATTTTTATTGCTATTTATTATATTTTTAATATATTTATTTTAATTATTTATTAGTGTATTTATTTAGAAATATTTATTACAAAATAAATTATGAGTGGGACAAATATAATTTAAATAATATATTATTTATCTTATAAAAATATATGCTTATAAAAGAAGTATAAATTTAAAAATAAAAAATTTTTATCAAGTAATATAAGTTACTTTAATTTTGAATCAATTTGGGTTTTATAAATATTTTTTAATTAATATCTATCTTAATATTAATAGTTTATAAATTTTATTTTTGATCATTATTATAATATCTATCAATAAAATTATTTATATTAAATTTATATGTATATAATTATTAATATTATTATAACAAAATATTGTATTAAAATTTCAAAAAATTTTAAATATTATTATATTTTCAAATGTTATAACCTATGAAAATGATAAAAAATTATATAAATTTTTTTGTTATTTTATTTTTTTTTAAAAAATGTATAAAACACTAAAAGCCTAAAAACATAAATCGCTAAAATCCTAAATGAAAAAACCTCTAAATACTTAATCCATTAAACATGTATACACTAATAATAAATCATAAATCTCATTTTAAATTTTATTCAGTATAATTTTAAATTTTTATTTTAAATATTTATCAGTATATTTTTATAGAAATATTAATTATAGAATAAATTATTAGTGAGAAATATCTAGTTTAAATTAAACTGGTATCTCTAAATAATAAATAATAAATAATAAATAATAAATCTCATTTTTTTTGATTAAAATTTTAAATATTCATTTTAATTATTTATTTGTTTGTTTTTATAAATATATTAATTACATAATAAATTATGAGTTAGACAAATATAATTTATATAAATTGAAATCTATATTATTATATAATAATATATTTTGCTTTTCTTCTGAATCATTTTAGGATTTGTAATTATATTATAATTGAAATCTATCTTATTAATAATATATTATTAATTTATTTTTTGATCATTATTAGAATATTTTTCAATAAAATAGTTTATATTGAATTTATATGATATATAAATATAAGGATTATTATAACTAATTATTGAACTCACTTTTGAAAAAAATTTAAAAATTATTATATTTTCTAATGTTATAACCTTAAAAAATGAGAAAAAATAATAAAAATAAATTTTTTGTTATTTCATTTTTTAAATAAAACCTATAGATCATTAAATGCTTACTTACTTAAATCAGTAAGCTCATAAATCCCAAAAGTCCTAGATACATAAACCTTTTAACAGCTATATACTACTTAATAAATAATAAATCTCATTTTTATTTCTATTTATTATAATTTTAAATCTTCATTTTAATTATTTATAGTTTAATTTTTTAAAAAATTTAATTACAAAATAAATTTCGAGTGAGACAAACATTGTTTAAATAATTTATTTTAATAATAAAAATTTAAGCTTATAAAAAGAAAAAAAATTTAAAAAATTATATATTATTATTTAGTAATATATTTTGATTTGATTTTGAATCATTTTGGGTTATGTAAATATATTTTATTTAATATTTATATTATTAATAATAGTTTATTAATTTAATTTTTGATCATTATTGATATGAAATCGACAATAAACTAGATGGACTTAAAATCCAAGCTGAATGAAATGAAATAAAAGAAATAAATCTAAACCTTTAAGAAGAATAATTTCTTATTGGTTAAAGATTCAAGAGAATGAAATGAAGGATAATTGTAAATCTTTGAGAAATACAAATAAGTCGATTAGGAACCTAATGGAAACAAACACCAATAGACCCACTAATACTAAACTTACAAAGACTTCACAAGTAATGCAAATCAATCACTTACCTAATGATTGAGAGGCAACGAACCTTCCGAGAACTAAACCCGAAAAACCCGATTTTGGAGTATTCCACACAAGAGAGTTATTCACTCACAAGCACAAAACAATATAGAGAAAACTCAAAGAGTGTTTGTATATTTCATCAAAGGGTGTGTCCTTACAAAATGAATTACAAGGGGTTTATATAGCGAACAAACTAGCTAAGAAATAGAAATTACAACTTCATATGTACTTAAATGAAAACTATAAATATAAGAATATTTATTTCAGCCTAATTAACATAAAGTCATCTCAATTATCTCCCAAGATTGGTCCAAGCCGACCATTGTTCAAACAAGTGGAGAGAAAGTCGCAAAGGAGCTATTAAATATTTTTGCCAGCGTAATATTTTTGAAAATAATGTATCTTCTTCATCTAAGCTCCAAATTGAACACGGTTTCTTGCGTTGAACAAATAACTTGATGTAGTTTGTCTAGTTCAAATTTCAAAGCATTTCGACAGGTATTCAAATTTTGGTGAATTTTCAAAGTTAATTAGTCATTGCTGCCAGCACCACCTTTTGGAAAATATTGTATCTCCTTCATCTAAGGTCCAAATGGGACACGGTTTGTTGCATTGGAAACCTGCCTTAATGTAGTTGTCCCAGTTAAAATATCATAATTTTTGGATTTGTATCCGATTTCTGGTGAAGTTAGCAATGCTGGGTCAAGTTGATGATCCAAGTAGAGTATTTGTCTTTCTTTATCATAACTTTCAAATTCACCAACTTGATTTTCCTTGTTTAAGGCTTCAATAATAATTTGGACTTGTTTTTGAAAGGCCTTAGTATGACTTCGAGTGATTGGACCGAGCGGTAGTATGATTTGGTCTTGAATTTTTGCATCAGTCCCCTCCTCTTGAAAAGGTTGATCCTTCAACCTTGGCTCCATTTCATCTCCTACATCATACAAACTTAAATCAGCTACATTAAAAGTTGCATGAACATTATACTCACCTAGTAATTCAAGTTATAGGCATTGTCTGCAATTTTTTTCAAGACTAGAAATGGCCCATCTCCCCTTGGTAATAATTTGGATTTTCATTGCTCTGGAAACCTTTCTTTGCGCATATGGAGCCAAACCCAATCCCCAGGTTGGAAGATCACTTGCTTGCGTCGTTGGTTCACCCTCCGAATGGTTCTATCATTCACCTTTTCCAAGTTTTCCTTTACCTTGACATGAATTTTCTTCACAAACTGATCTCGATCCCTGCCATGAGTCTTCTTTTACTCATTGCTAGGCAATGGCAATAAATCAAGAGGGGTTAAAGGATTAAACCCATAAACAATTTCAAATGGACTCATGTTAGTAGAAGAATGCATAGATCGATTATATGCAAATTCAATATGAGGTAAACATTCTTCCCAATTGGCTAAATTTTTCCCAATAACACTTCTTAGTAATGCTCCTAATGTTCTATTAACTACTTCAGTTTGTCCATCTGTTTGAGGATGACTAGAAGTAGAGAATAAGAGTTTTGTCCCAATTTATCCCCAAAAGCCTTTCCAAAAATAACTTAAAAATTTTGCATCTCGGTCCAAAATAATGGTTTTGGGAATTCCATGCAAATGAACCACTTCTTTGAAAAAGAGATTTGAAATATGTTTTGCATCATTTGTCTTAGTGCATGCAATAAAATGAGCCATTTTGGAAAAATGGTCAACTACCACAAAAATTGCATCTTTACCTCGTTTGGTTCGTGGAAGGCCAAGAACAAAATCCATGGAGATATCAACCCAAGGTGTATCTAGGATAGGAAGTGGTCTGTATAATTCATGAGGGCGAGACTAAGATTTTGCTTGTCGACAAGTGATGCACTTTCCTATGTACTTTGCCACGTTCTTAGCCATTCTGGGCCAATAGAAATGTTCCTGCAATAAATTACAAGTCTTGGTGATACCAAAGTGTCCCATTAAACCACCCTCATGAGCTTCAATAATTAAAAGATCACGAATAGATCTACAAGGTATACAAAGTCGATCGCAATAGAACAAATATCCATAATGCTTATAAAATTTTCCATGTCCCCCCTTTTCACATAAAGCATAAATTTCCCCAAAATCTTTATCATTTTCATATAATGCTTTGATATGTGAGAATCCAAGAAATTGAGAAGTGGCAAAAGAAATCAAAGCGTATCTTCTAGAAAGGGAATCAGCTACCACATTCTCTTTACCTTTCTTGTACTTGATAGTGTAGGGAAAAGTGTCGATGAAAGATACCCACCGAATGTGCCTCTTACTCAATTGACTTTGTCCTTTCAAGTGTTTCAAGGACTCATGGTCGGTGTGGACAACAAACTCATTTGCTCTCAAGTAGTGTTGCCAAGTCTCAAATGATCTCACCAAGGAATAAAGCTCTTTATCATAAGTAGAATAATTGAGCATGGCACCATGAAGCTTCTCACTGAAGTATGCCACCGGCTTCTTCTCTTGCATAAGAACCGCTCCAATACCTATACCTGAAGCATCACATTCAATTTCAAAAGGTTTATTAAAATCAGGTACCATCAAAATGGGTGCATGTGTGAGGTGATACTTTAAGGTATTGAAAGAATTTTCTTGAGCACTTCCCCATTTAAAAGGGACATCCTTTTTGATAATAGATGTTAATGGGGCTGCCAAAGTGCTAAAATCCTTCACAAATCGGCGGTAGAAGCTCGTGAGGCCATGAAAGCTTCGAATATCTGAGACATTTGATGGTGTTGGCCATTCTTGGATGGCCATGATTTTTGAATCGTCCACCTTCACTCCTTCATTACTAATAACAAAACCCAAAAATATAAAATGGTCTACACCAAATGTACACTTTTGAGGGTTAGCAAACCAATGCTCCAATCATAAAACATTTAATACCTCACGCAAATGCTCAATATGCTCATCCATATTTTTGCTATAAATAAGAATGTCATCAAAGTAAACTACAACAAACTTTCTAATGAAAGGTCTAAGAACATGATTCATTAGTCGCATGAATGTACTTGGTGCATTAGTTAAACCAAAAGTCATAACTAACCACTCTTATTATCCAAACTTTGTTTTAAATGCAGTTTTCCACTCATCACCTGGTTTCATTCGAATTTGATGGTAACCACTCTTTAAATCAATTTTTGAGAAGATGCATGAACCATGTAATTCATCTAGCATATCGTCTAACCTTGGAATAGGATGTCAGTATTTTACCGTTATGGCATTAACGGCTCGGCAATCTACGCACATTCGCCACACTCCATCTTTCTTTGGAACCAAAAGTACTGGAACTGCACATGG
Source organism: Sapria himalayana (assembly GCA_029783825.1). Taxonomy (NCBI): domain Eukaryota; kingdom Viridiplantae; phylum Streptophyta; class Magnoliopsida; order Malpighiales; family Rafflesiaceae; genus Sapria; species Sapria himalayana. The sequence goes on along the minus strand of JAREIK010004291.1, from coordinate 10,250 downwards.
GCTCATACTTTCTCGAACCCAACCATTTTCAAGTAACTCTTCGACCTGCCTTTGAATTTCTTTAGATTCTTCAGGATTTGTTCAGTAAGCTGCTTGGTTGGGAATGGAAGCTCCTGGAACAAAGTCAATTTGATGGTCAATTCCTCTCATAGATGGTAGCCCATTCGGTAACTCCTCCGGAAAGATATCTTCAAATTCCTTCAAGAGATCATCAAAAACTTTGGGAAGAGAAGAGGTTAGTTCATTAGATGAAGAAATATAAGCTCCCTTGAAACGTAACAAAAGTAATGGGGTTTCAACACTTATTTTTTTGCCTCTTTTACCCCTACCAATAATTTCTTTTTTTCTTTTTCCCTCTCCTTTTTTTCTCTCAACTCTTGGGAGTATTGTTTTTGAATATATGCCTGGTCTTCATGAACCTCTTTCGGAGATAGTGGTTTAAGGACCACTTTTTTTCCACCATAATCAAGTAAAAAGTGATTGTGAAACCCATCATAGGAAACTCGCCTATCATATTGCCAAGGTCGCCCAAGCAAAATGTGACATGCTTGCATTGGGACGATATCACAACATACCTCATCTTGATAATCCTTTATTCGAATGTTAAGGATCACTTACCGATTGAATTTCACTTCACCACTATTATTGAGCCATTGAAGTTTATATGGCTTTGGATGGAGCGTCGTTTGAAGTCCCAGTTTTTTGACCAAATAGTCACTTGCCACATTTGTACAACTTCCATTATCAATAATGAGGCTCCATTTTTTATCTCCGATGTAGCATCGACTATGAAATATGTTCTCCCTTTGCTCCTCAGGTTCCTCCTATTTTGGCAATGTGCTAAGAGCCCACAATGCCACACAATTTAGTCCACTCCCGGCGGAATGAATGCTACCAGCATCATCATCACTATCTTCTTCATTTGGCTCTTCATCATCGGCAGACTCTATGTCTCTCGAATCCGAGATGATCATTACTCGCTTATTTGGACATTGAGTGGAAATATGTCCCTTTCCTTGTCACCGGAAACAAGTGATATCTCGATGTCGGATCTCCTTTCCATCATTCCCTTTAGGCTTAGGTGGTTCAGCCTTGACAAGAGATTTTCCCTTGACTTCTCAATCTCGATTGCCTTGATGGTTCGCTATGAACCGATTATCCCTTTTTGGCCAAGTCTTTGTTGGATAAGTTTGTGGAAGCTTACCCCTCCTCTTTAGTTGTTTCTCCACTTGGCTAGCCCGGTGGATCAAATCCTCCAAGTCACCATAATTGTGTAGATCAACAATATCAGTAAAATCACGATTTAACCCATTTAAGAAATGGGAACATTTGGCATTATCACTCTCCTCAACCTCGGCTTGAATCAATGCCGTTTCCAACTCCTTGGCATAATCCTCCACACTTTTGGATCCTTGAGTAAGTTGTTGTAATTTTCTCAAGGCATCCCGTTGGTAGCTTCGAGGTACAAATTTCGCCCTCATAGCCACCTTCTATCGTTCCCACGATCTCAAAGGGCCTTCCCCCATTTTTCGTCGAGTAGAACACAATTGTTCCCACCAAATAAGACCATATCTAGAAAATTCCAACACCGCCAATCATACCTTATGCTCATCGATGTAGTTGTAGCAATCGAATATAATCTCGATCCTTTGTTCCCACACAAGTAGGCCTCCGGATCCGTGTCTCCTTTGAATGAAGGAATAGAGACCTTGATGTTCCTCATGGGGTCATGATTCATGGAATTTCTCCTTGGTTGTCGTGGAATGTATGGTTCATATTCACCAACAATTGATTCCACCTCATCTTCACCAATAAGATTATTTTGGTTACCCCGCAAAGATTCCCTTTCACGATCTTGTAGACCATAGTTGGTAACATGTGCTCCTTCAATCAGGGTAACTTGGTCGTTAAGACCCCGAATGCTCCCTTGCACATCAGTTAATTGACGACTAAGTCATTCAAATAGTTCTCGGATGTTTACTCCATCATCACGAGCATCACTAGTTCTTGACATTGTGAAATATTTTCCTCACTCACTCGTGTTTACTCTCAACTCAACAAAATATCACTCACCCTCATGTTTTCACTCCTCTCTTTAATGATCTCACCACTCACTAATGTGGAAGTTCAAGTAATTCGGAAGTGTTCTCGAAATCAATTGCCAACAATCAATAAGAAATGATTTTTATAAGGAGACCAATGAAGGACATGAAATCACACGAAACAATGTGGATTTCTTGACTTCGATCAAGAAAGCTAAGACTCAATATAAAATAATAATAATAATAATAATCTCTTTTACAATAAATAATGGGCTTTTCTTTTCTTTTTTTTTGGTTAATTTTTTTATTTCTTTTTTTTTCTTCTTCTTTTCTTTTGCACATTTTTTTTTTCCAGGAAAGTCCCACAACTAGGAAGTTGGAGATATCTAACCTTCCTCCGATACCAATTTGATACGAAATAGACAATAAACTAGATGGACTTAAAATCCAAGCTGAATGAAATGAAATAAAAGAAATAAATCTAAACCTTTAAGAAGAATAATTTCTTATTGGTTAAAGATTCAAGAGAATGAAATGAAGGATAATTGTAAATCTTTGAGAAATACAAATAAGTCGATTAGGAACCTAATGGAACAAACACCAATAGACCCACTAATACTAAACTTACAAAGACTTCACAAGTAATGCAAATCAATCACTTACCTAATGATTGAGAGGCAACGAACCTTCCGAGAACTAAACCCGAAAAAACCCGATTTTGGAGTATTCCACACAAGAGAGTTATTCACTCACAAGCACAAACAATATAGAGAAAACTCAAAGAGTGTTTGTATATTTCATCAAAGGGTGTGTCCTTACAAAATGAATTACAAGGGGTTTATATAGCGAACAAACTAGCTAAGAATAGAAATTACAACTTCATATGTACTTAAATGAAAACTATAAATCTAAGAATATTTATTTCAGCCTAATTAACATAAAGTCATCTCAATTATCTCCCAAGATTGGTCCAAGCCGACCATTGTTCAAACAAGTGGAGAGAAAGTCGCAAAGGGGCTATTAAATATTTTTGCCAGCGCAACATTTTTGAAAATAATGTATCTTCTTCATCTAAGGTCCAAATTGAACACGGTTTCTTGCGTTAAACAAATAACTTGATGTAGTTTGTCCAGTTTAAATTTCAAAGCATTCTGACAGGTATTCGAATTTTGGTGAATTTTCAAAGTTAATTAGTCATTGCTGCCAGCACCACCTTTTGGAAAATATTGTATCTCATTCATCTAAGGTCCAAATGGGACATGGTTTGTTGCATTGGAAACCGGCCTTAATGTAGTTGTCCCAGTTAAAATATCATAATTTTTGGATTTGTATCTGATTTCTGGTGAAGTTTGCAATACTGGGTCAAGTTAATGATCCAAGTAGAGTATTTGTCTTTCTTTATCATAACTTTCAAATTCACCAACTTGATTTTCCTTGTTTAAGGCTTCAATAATAATTTGTACTTGTTTTTTAAAGGCCTTAGTATGACTTCGAGTGATTGGACAGTGTGGTAGTATGATTTGGTCTTGAATTTTGCATCAATTATTATAATATCTATCATTAAAATTATTTATATTGAATTTATATGATATATAATAGCAAGTTTAATATAATTATACATGGTATTTACATTTCAAAAAATTTTAAAAATTATTTTATTTTCAAGGTTATAACCTTTGAAAATCAGAAAAAATCAAAAATAGAATTTTAAATTTTTATTATATAAATAAAACATATAAACCACTAAATGCCTAAAAACATAAATTGCTAAACTACTAAATGACAAAACTCCTAAATGATCAGACTATTAAACCGGTATACACTATTAATAAATCAAAAATCTCATTTTAATTTGTATTAATTATAATTTTAAATATTCATTTTAATTATTTATTAGTTGATTTTTATAGAAATATCAATCTTAAAATTAATAATGAGCTCCTAAAGCCCGTAATGCCTAAATACATAAACCATTAAATCACTATATACTAATTAATAACTAAGAAATCTAATTTTTATTTCAATTTATTATATTTTTAAATATTCATTTTAATTATTTATAGTTTATTTTTATATAAATTTTTATTACAAAATAAATTATGAGTGCGACAAATATTATTAAATAATTTTATTAATAAAAAAATATAAACACTTATAAAAGAAGGTGAAAATTTAAAAATTAAAAATTAATTATCCAATAATTTTTTTTTAGTTTAATTTTGAATCAATTTGGGTTTTGTAAATATTTTTTAATTTATATCTATCTTATTATTAATAGTTTGTTAATTTAATTTTTGATCATTATAATAATATCTATCAATAAAATTGTTTATATTGAATTTATATGATATATAATCATTAAAATTATTATTACTAAATATTGTATTCTCATTTCAAAAAATTTTAAATATTATTATATTTCAAAGGTTATAACCTATGAATATGACAAAAAATTACAAATTTTTTTTTTGTTATTTTATTGTTTAAATAAAACCTATAAACCATTAAATGCCTAAAAACATGAATCGCTAAACACATATACGAAAAAACCTCTAAATACTTAAACTATTAAATTGGTATACATTAATAATAAATCATAAATCTCATTTTAATTTATATTCAGTATAATTTTAAATTTTTATTTTAATTATTTATCAGTTTATTTTTATAGAAATATTAATTACAAAATAAATTATTTGTAAGATAGATATAATTTAAATAAAACCGGTATACCCTAAATTATAAATAATAAATATCATTTTTTTTCATTATAATTTTTAAATATTCATTTTTAATTATTTATTTGTTTATTCTTATATAAATATTAATTAAAAATAAATAATGAGTTAGTCAAATATAATATATGTAAATTATTTTTAATCAAAAAAATTGATAAACATTTTAAAATAAAAAAATTACAAAACAAAAATTATTATATAGTAATATATTTTTGTTTGCTTATGAATCAATTTATGTTTTGTAATTATATTTTAATTGATATCTATCTTATTAATAATAGATTATTAATTTATTTTTTTATCATTATTATTATATTAATCACTAAAATTGTTTATATTGAATTTATATGATATATAAATATAATGATTATTATAACTAAATATTGAATTTTCTTTTGAAAAAGATTTAAAAATTAGTATATTTTCAAAGGTTATATCCTTTGAAAATATCAAAAAATAATAAAAATAGATTTTTTGTTATTTTATTTTTTAAATAAAACTTATAAACCAATTAATGCATACATAGTTAAATCAGTATACTCCTAAACCCCGTAGTACCTAAATACATAAACAATTAATCCACTATATAATACATAATAATTAATAAATCTAATTTTTATTTCTATTTATTATAATTTTAATATTCATTTAATTATTTATTAGTTTATTTTATCGAAATATTTAATACAAAATAAATTATGAGTAAGAAAAATATAATTTAATAATTTATTTTTAATCAAAAAATATATATACGCTTATAAAAGAAGTAAGAATTAAAAAATTAAAAATTATTATCCAATAATATTTTTTAGTTTAATTTTGAATTAATTTAGGCTCTTTAAATATTTTTTAATGAATATCTATCTTATTATTATTAGTTTATTAATTTAATTTTTGATCATTATTATAATAACTATCAATAAAATTGTTTATATTGAATTTATATGATGTATGATTATTAATAATATTATATCTAAATATTGTATTCACCTTTTAGAAAATTTTAGATCTCAAAACATTTAAACTAGTATACATTAATAATAAATCAAAATCTAATTTTAATTTTTATTCAGTATAATTTTAAATTTTATTTTAATTATTTATCAGTTTATTTTTATAGAAATATTAATTACAAAATAAATTATTAGTGAGACAGATATAATTTAAATAATTTATATTTCATCAAAAAAATATAAGTTTATAAAAATAGGAACAATTTTAAAAACAAAATTTATTATTTAGTAAAATATTTTATTTTGATTTTGTATCATTTTAAATTTTGCAATTATATTTTAAATTATATCATTCTTTTTAATAATAGTTTATTAATTATTTATTGATCATTATTATAATATTTATTAATAAAATTATTTATAAAGAGTTTACATTATATATAATTATTAATATTATTATAACTAAATATTATTTTCATATTAAAAAAAATTAAAAATTATTATATTTTCAAAGGTTATAACCTTCAAAATTTTAAAAAAAACAAAGAATTAAATTTTTTATTTTTTCATTATTTAAATAAAAACTATAAATCACTAAATACATAAACACTTAGATCACTAAACCCCAAAACACCTAAAAACCTAAACCATTAAAACTGTATATCTCGAATAATAAAGAATAAATCTCACTTTTATTTGTATTCATTATAATTTTAAATATTCATTTTAATTATTTTTTAGTTTATTTTTTATAGAATTATAAATTACAAAATATATTATGAGGAAGACAAATATAATTTAAATTATATACTTTTAAGAACAAAAATATAAACTTATAAAAAGAAGCAAAACATCAAAAACATTATTATTTAGTAATTTATTTTACTTTGATTTTGAATAAAATATAACTTATTTATAATAGTTTATTAATTTATTTTTTGATCATTAATATAATATCTATCAATATAATTGTTTATATTGAATTTATATGATATATAATAATTATTATTATCATAACTAAATATAGTATTCACATTTAAAAAAATATAAAAATTGTTATATTTGCAAAAGCTATAACCTTCAAAAATGAAAAAAAATAACAAAAATAAATTTTTTGTTATATCACAATTTAAATAAAACTTATAAACCAATAAATACCTAAACACTAAATTTCTAAACTCCTAAACGCCGAAGCCCCTAAATACTTAAATCTTTAAACTCGTAAACCTTAAATATAATTTAAATATTTTATTGAATATTAATTACAAAATAAAATATGTGTGATACAAATATAATTTAAATATTTTTTTTATCAAAAAAATATATAATCTCATAAAATGAGGCAAAAACTAAAAAACAAAAATTATTATTAGTCATAAATTTACTTTGATTTTTAATCATTTTAGTTTTTGTAATTAAATTTTAATTTATATCTATCATATTAATAATACGTTATTAATTTATTTTTGATAATTGATATAATATCTATATAAAAAATTGTTTATATTTAGTTTATATTATATATTGTTAATAATAATTTTATTATTACTAAATATTGTATTCACATTTTTAAAAAATTTTAAAATTATAATATTTTCAAAGGTTAAATCTTTGAAAATTTGAAAAAATATCAAAAATAATTTATCTGTTATTTCATTGTTTAAATAAAACCTATAAACGACTAATTGCCTAAATACTTAAATGAATAACTTTTAAATCTCGAAAACCCTAAATAGATAATTTTTTAATCAGATATATCATAAATAATAAATAATAATTCTCTTTTTTATTTTTTTCATTATAATTTAAAATATACATTTTAAGTATTTATTTGTTATTTTATATAAATATTAATTACAAATAAATTATGAGTTAGACAAATATAATTTATATTATTTGATCAAAAAAATATAGATACACTTATTAAAAGAAAAAAATTGAAAACAAAAAATTATATATAATAATATAATTTCCTTTGCATCTGAATCATTATTCATTTTGTAATTATATTTTAATTGATATCTATCATATTAATAATAGATTATTAATTTATTTTTTGATCATTATTAAATATTTATCAATAAAATTGTTTAAATTGAATTGATATGATATTAAATATAATTATTATTATAACTAAATATTGAATTCAATTTTGGAAAAAAAAAATTTAAAATTATCACATTTTCAAAGGTTATAACCTTTGAAAATGAGAAAAAATAAAAAAATATATATTCTTTTTATATTTCATTGCTTAAATAAAACCTATAAACCACTAATTGCCTAACCACTTAAATCAATAACTCCTAAATATCTAAAAACCCTAAATAATAAATAATAATCCTTTTAAACCGGTAACCCTAAATAATATATTATAAATCTCAATATTATTTTTTTTCATTATAATTTAAATATTCATTTAATTATTTATTTTTTTATTTTTATATAATATTAATTACAAAATAAATAATGAGTTAGAAAAATATAATTTATATACATAATTTTTCATTAAAATGAAAAATAATTTTATTTTAAAAGAAAAAAAAATTTCAAACAACAAATTATTGTATAATAATATATTTTTGCTTTCTTCTGATTCATTTTTATATAGTAATATATTTTTTATCTAAATATTATTATTTAGTAATATATTTTGATTTGATTTTGAATCATTGTGTTATGTAAATATATATTATTATTAGTTATATTAATTAATAAAAGTTTATTAATTTAATTTTTGATGATTTATTATAATATATATCATTAAAATAATATATTGAATATATATGATATATAATTAGTAAGATTAATATAAATTATACATAGTATTCACATTTCAAAAATTTTTAAAAATAATTTGTATTAATAAATATTATATATATATATATATATATATATATATTATATATTGTATTTTTCTAACTAAATTTATTTTGTAATTAATTTTTATATATAATAAACAAATAAATAATTATAATGAATATTTAAAATATAATGAAAAAAAATATTGTTTATTATTTATTATTTATTTCTTTATTATTTAGGGATACCGAATTAATTTAAATTAAATCTAGTCTGTCTAATAATTTATTTTGTAATTAATATTTCTATAAAAATAAACAGACAAATAATTAAAATAAAAATTTAAAATATACTGAATAAAATTAATATGAGATTTATATTATTATTTATATTTATTATTAATGTATACCAGTTTTTAATTGTTATAGTATTTAGAGGTTTTGTCGTTTAGGAGTTTAGCAATTTATGTTTTTAGGCTTTAGTGGTTTATTGGTTTTAATTAAAAAATAAAATAATAAAAATATATTTTTATTATTTTTTGATATTTTCAAAGGTTATAACCTTTCAAAATATAATAATTTTTAAATTTTTTTAAAAAGTGAATATAATCTTTAGTTACAATAATCATTATAATTATATATTCATATAAATTCAATATAAATAATTTTATTGATAAATATTCTAATAATGATCAAAAATAAACTAATAATCTATTATTAATAAGATAGATATCAATTAATATATAATTACAAAACCTAAAATGATTCAGAAGCAAAGCAAAATATATTACTATACTAATAATTTTTGCTTTAAATTTTTTTTTTCTTTTAAAAAGTTTATCTATAATTTTTTGATGAAAAACAATTTATATAAAATTATATTTGTCTAACTAATTTATTTTGTAATTAATATTTAAATATAAATAACAATAAAGAATTAAAATGAATATTTAAAATTATAAAAAAATGAGATTTATTATTTATTATTTAGGGATACCAATTAATTTAAATTAGTTCTGTCTCACTAATGATTTATTTTGTAATTAATATTTCTATAAAATTAAACTGATAATATTTTAAAATAAAAATTTAAAATTATACTGAATAAAATTAAAATGAGATTTATTATTATATTAATCTTATACCAGTTTAATAAATAAGTATTTAGAGATTTTGTAATTTAAAGTTTATCAATTTATGTTTTTAGGCTTTAGTGGTTTATAGGTTTTATTTTTAAAAATAAAATAATAATAAATATTTTTATTATTTTTTAAATTTTCAAATATTATAACCTTTCAAAATATAATAATTTTAAATATTTTTCAAAAGTGAATGCAATCTTTAGTTATAATAATCATTATATTTATATATCATATAAATTCAATATAAATAATTTTATTGATAAATACTCTAATAATGATCAAAATAAATTTATAATCTATTATTAATAAGATAGATTTCAATTAAAATATAATTATAAAACCTAAAATGATTCAGAATCAAAGCAAAATATATTACTATATAATAATTTTTAAAAAATTTTTTTTCTTCTAAAAAGTTTATTTATAATTTTTGATGAAAAATAATATAAATAAATTATATTTATATAACTCAATTTATTTTGTAATTAATATTTATATATAAATAAACAAATAAATAATTAAAATGAATATTTAAATTTATAATGAAAAAAAAATATGATTTATTATTTATTATTTA
>JAREIK010004290.1:0-38710 GCA_029783825.1 Sapria himalayana | reverse complement strand
GCTAGCATGGGTTCAAGCATCTAATCCGTTTTGGTAATGCGGAATTGATAAACAATCGGATTAGGGATGAAAAAGGAGAAGCGCTTAAGCAATACAATAGTTTTCTTAACTCTATGATCGCCTTTGGTCCTTCAATCTTCAATCTAAACAGTATATGCCAATTTTTTACACGGCTGCTTCCTTGAAAGCCATCACTGCTTCTGCCTTGAAGGAATAAGAGAAATCTTTTCTATTTTCTTTTCAGTCGGTATGGGGCACGGGCCATCGGTCACGGAGTAGATCCGCAAGTATTTTCATCTGATGATCAGGTCGATTCATGCAGCATGGGGGAAAAGAAGCTTTTTTATAAGATAAAGCTTCCCCGCCCTTACAGCCAGTAGTCAGTCTACTCTTTAATCCCCGGTGCTAGAGTGATAGAGTCGAAGGAAACAAACCCTTTACCAGCTAACCTTCTCATTTCCTTTTACTATAGAGTTTTAATAAACTAGTGTAATCCATCTTTGCTTTGATCCTATTATAAGCGTGCTGACGAACCTGCTCTTGACTGTAGGAGTAAGCCTATGAGCACCATCTATCCTAGCCTTGTAGTAATGGACTGGTTTATCCTCATTTCAGTCCCACGAGATAGAGTTCAAGTAGTTAGTTGGAGGGTTTTAAAATAAGCTAACCTACCTTATCTCCAGATAGAGCTAAAGGAAGGATTGGTATGGGGTATGAGATTTCTTTTTTAAGTAAGCCAGACAGCAAGGGAAGATAAAGAGTCAAATAAATCAGTTAACCGTAACTCATCCCTGGCTTGGCTACGAAGCATAGCTATGAAAACGCATCTCGAACCTCTTTTCGTTACCGATCTTATCTGGCTATCTCGAACGAGTTCAAAGATCTCTCCTCTACGTCGGCCTGACGAGGGCTCATTTAAGTATTCCCAGCACGCTTCGTCGATTACCGGAATTGGAGGGAAAAGTAACCATCCCCTTTTCCTATGTTACAGAATGAGTAAATCAGTCTATTGACTCCCTTACTAAGCTTTCAGTAAAGTCAGGACTATTCTCATTTTAAAGAGAACTACCGGTAGGATTCTCACTTAATTCGTGAGAATGATTTGCTGCTTCCTCCTTTGCCATTGCTGCTGGATTATAAACCTGCTCTCCCTACTTCTAATCCTAGGATTAGAAGGCAGACTCCCTTGAAGAAAGGTAACCCTAAAACGCTAAGCCCGGAGATGCCGTATGCTAAGATGCTTTGACCGGCAATTCATATTTCAAAAAAGAAAAAGGAGGGATATGAAAAGCAATCCACCCAAGGACTCATGCTAGGGGATTTGATTGCTCTCTATAGATTCCTTCCTAATCTTCTTCACTAAACTCACTCTTTCTCCTAACCCGTAGAGAACATTCCCTATTTAGTTACCTACCCTCAGGTACTCCTCTTTTAAAAAGGAAATTGCCCATGTTCAAGCTCAAAGCAGTTAAACCAAGGAAAGCAGCAGTCAACAAAGATCATCCCTGGGAGACTTGACTACGACTACGGCTATTCAAGAGAAGATCAGGAGTAGCCTGAGCCATGTCTCCCTCCCTAGCTACTTGAATACCGGGAAGCCTAATAAGCCTTTCGCTCGTTCCCTGTGGGTCTCCTCTAAACGAAAAGCGCAGGGAGCCCCTTTCCCACTCACCCCACTAGACCAGCGGGCCTCACCATTGAAGGCTACTTCGTTCTAAGAATAGGAGTCCAAGTCTGCCTTCGAATAAGCAATCACAAAGGCTGGTCGGTCGTAGGCTCACTCAGCGTGTACTGGCAAGTTCTCAATCCGTTTTGTAAGTCCACAATAGAGTTTCTTTTTTTTATAGAAGCAGCTGTCCCTGGACTATAGACGTTCAACTGTCATGCGCTTGAATCTGCCGCTGTAGTCTGTACCCATAGCAACCACTCCCGACGCTAGACCGATAAATTGGCAGACCATTAAGAGACTAGCCATGTAGTCCGTAATCTGTGGGGATAGGTTGTATAAAAAAGTAAACCAATGAAATGTCTAGATTCAAGGGAGGCCAAAGCAAAGAGAGGATAATCCAGGTGCATGAAGGAGTCTGCGGTCCACACATGAATGGGCACAGGCTTGCCAAAAAAAGACTTCGTAGGATACGTAGGATATTTTATTACTCTTGTACGATGGAGAGGGATTGCATCCATTTTATTCAAAGATGCCACACCACAAGTGCCAAGTACATGCGAATTGGATCTACGCGTCGCCGACGGAGCGGAGCTTCATAACCAAACCAAACCATGGCCCTTTGCAGTCTATTGCCTAGATATCATAGGAAGGCGGCCAATTATACATGAATACATCTGATCTTAGTAGCTATCGATTCTTTCACAAAGTGGGATAAAAACCGACTACACCACGATCACAGCGGCACACGTCATAATCTTTCTGAAGACATCCTGTCTTTATGACCGTCGTTGCCCTGCGCCCCTATTATGTCCCCTCTCCCTTTCCCTTTGATCGACGAAGTGGTCTTTTAGTCGAGTCCAAGGACCCTTGTAGACAAGAGTGAGCTTGGCCGTCTGGCTCTCTAAGAGTTGCTGGCGAGTGCATTTTTCCAGGACCAGGAGAATAGTTCCCGTCTGGAGAGTTTACGATTCAACTGTTCCCTTAGTGTGGATGGAATCGTCCTATGAAGGACTTTATCGAATGGACCTGTAGGTGGATGAAGTCATGGCTAGAGTACTGTCGATGGTCGCTTTATATGACTGGGTCTCTCTTGAACAACTCATAGATCCTATCCTCCTTTTATAATAATAATCATTGGAGAATCACGCGCGAAAGTGAAGAGCTTCAGCGTTTTGGTTACCAATGCTCTATGAGAAGGTGGTGATATTAGGTCGAGATTGGACGGTGCTGTCCTACAGCTAGTTTGAATTCGAGTCTGGTGTGGGATTTTCCTACTATGTATCTGATGTAGGCTCGAGGAACTAATCAGCCACACAAAGGTGTCATTTATTTCGGTCTTGGCACCTGCGTAAAAAAAAGGGGATTGCGTCTTAACATTTTCGTCTTTTTGATGTTGGAGATCGCCTCTGTCAAGAGTTGTGGTTCATGCTAATGGAAGGGGAACCGCTCCTTACGCGCATTCGGGCAGGTCTTTTTAGTTGGTTACATCCTTCTTTGTCAATGCTACTCCTTTGTGTGGGAAATTGCTTTCGAAGCCTATACCGATAAAAAGATTAGGATGATAGAAGGCAGTGGGGCATCTCACTACGACAGCATGAAAATGTTTTTCTTCCATAACGAAGGGAAGGATGATTCGATCAATAAGATGAACCCAAAGGTAAGGGCTAACTTCACGAGTTCCCTCGGATCACAGAACTAGCGTGAAAAGAGTCCACCAAAGCGTGCGGATCAAGAATGGCAAAGACCGGATCTTAACTCTCAGAGCGGACGACTTAAAAGCATTAAGTTAGGAACTATCTTCCGATTAAACTGCCTAGGCCACCATGCCTATTTCTCTCCAATGCATCCTTCCTTTCCCGAAAGCGCTTAATAAGGAGTTGGAAGTTCACAAGGCAGTGTGCACCCTCGGCTCTCCCCAAACCCCCTGCTGCCCCTATCCGCCAACCTTAAACCGATAGCTTGGAATTGGAACTTAATTCTTCACTCTGGAACTAAAGGAAGGCTACGGGCCTTGAGCTACCTGGGTGAGCGCCTCTTGGCATCTTCGACTGAACCCCTCCACTCATGAACTCTAGGCTGGCTTTAATAAATACATCCATGGGATTGATTGAGCCGGCATTCTTGCTAATTCAATGGGGGCATGGCATTCCGACGAACATACCTTACATGGACAGATCCCACATACGAAAGATTGAACAAAAGATCGAAGATACTCTAAATTCCGCTCGGCTAAAAATGGAATTGAAAAAACGGCAACTCCATCCTTTCCCACGTCTCCTACCTTCGTACTGCAAGCCAGCCTTTCACTTGAAGTGCTGTCCCTATTGGCTTGTCTCCATTCGTTTGCCGGATTGTGCCATCCTATTAGCCTCCCCATGTTTGCCTTCCCGGCGTATAGCCTGTCTTGTCATAGAGAAACTTCCTCCACCAGATGCGGATGAAAGAGCTTCTCACACTCAAACTTGTTTGGTCCCTGAGTCTAATCTACTTCTACCACTAATGGCACACAAACTGGATTTTTGACCTGCTTAAATAGTAGGGGGCGCTTTCGAAGACCACTTATGCTGCAACGAGTAATGGCGTATTATAAGTCCCTGTCTCAATGGACTGGAAACAAACTTGCGCTTCGCACCTCAGAAGGATGAATCAGTCTCGGATTAAATGCCTCAATGGGTAAAGAGTGTGAGTAAGCCAGTACACCAATACCAAGGAAGTAATCCAGGAAAGTTTGACTGGGAGCAAAAAAGTAAGCCGGTTTACTGTCCTTTCTTCGCGAATCCGCATTAGCGAAAATCCCATCTTTTCTGGGCGAGGAATTGCGTATATTGAGTACCGGGCCTATCCGCTGTCAGAAGGCCGAGTTTCTTTTCTCTCAGTCCAGTGAGGGTTTGCTTCCCACGTGTTCGCGACCGGCTTGGTTGCTTCTTTCTCAGTTCAATTTCCAGGTTTCGTATTAGTAAACCAGTCTAATCACTCGGGCAACGACTTTAACAAATAGAAAGAAATATCTTTTCCGGCCCTTGGAAGATAAAATAAAGGAAAAGAAAAAGAAAGGTACCATAAGGATTCATCCACTTTTGTTTTGTTTTTAAGCCTCGTATATTGTGGATTTATGGTTTGATTTCGTATTGGTGAAGTTCTCGTTAACATAGGATCTACGGTGTGGGAGGGCTTGGATAATACAATACCCTTATTGGATTGGTTTGGACTGTGGTTTTGAGCCAGGATTGAAGCCTTCCATGGCTGTGATCGAATCTACGCGGTTCTATTCCCTGAACTGAATGTGATTTACTCATGGCTACTTGTATCGGGAAACCTATAAGGATTGACAGGAAGACGTAAATGGCTACAAGGGGAATGTTTTGAGGAAGGTCTAAAGTATGAAGTTTGCGGACTTTGCTAGGAGTCATAGGGGAGACAGGATAGGGCTAATATCTTTATATAAAACCCTATATCCTATATGAAGTAAACATCCTCGAGTTAGTCACTCCTCCGCCAATAGGTAAAGCAACCATAAAAATGTGAACCTTCTTCCATCTTCCAGGATGTGAATTAGAGGTAGCACAGATCAAAGTAAACTAGTAGTTTTTTCCTTCTTGTAGGTGAGAACTTCTTGGCTTGGGAAGAAAGTCCTTCTGGTTTTGAACGATGGTGTCAGAATCGGATACATTATTGTATTCCTTTGTTTCCATTAAGGGAGACATAGTAGTTAATAAGGGAATATATTCATACACCTATACCGTCCAGTGCATTATCAAGCTCCTATCTATCATAGCTCTTTGAACAAGGGAATAACCACAAGAGGTCAACGATCTTAGGAAATCGGCTAAGATGTCACTCTTACTAGAAGAGAGGGTCAACTTTACGTGACGTAGGGCTAAGCGCTTAAAAGCAACATGGACTTTACTCGGAATTAAGGTTAGCTTCTCTGATTATAATGGCTATGATAGAGCCCCATGGAGAGGTCATTACCAAAGCACCACCTATACACCACACCCTTGATTTTACTCCGATGTCCTTATTGGTGACTGGAGGAAAGGAAGACTAAACAGGGGCGATATCTTTGATTGTTCTTTCTCTCTCCTCGATGTTATGCCTTTGGATGCATTCAATATAAAGATAGAATATCCTACTTTTTGTTACATGTCAGACCTATTGCGCTACTTTCAACCCACCTTGAGGTTGGTTGATGCAACAAACTCTAAGCGTTGTTTTGATTCGTTGATGGCAGGGCTTCTCCTGCGCATAATCCATATGTTAATCCCCTTATTACGAGCTCTCTCTTATCTGCTTCTTCCCCAACCCTAGAGTAAATCTGCTGGAAGCAAAGCATTGGTAGAAGAAAACTGGAACTTTTCAGCGACCTGTCACTGAGACTCCTGTAACGCACTAGCGCATGCAGCGGAGAATAAAAAGAGGAAACGAAACATCTAGTTGAGAAGTTCACTGCTTTCCTGACCTATTCATGCAATGTTTTATTGAAGCTTGATAGAGGAGCACAGGAGCGGAGTAGGTAACGAGTAGCTTTTATTTCAAGCACTAGCCGTTCAAGCAAGGCAATTGGTAGGCGGCATAGTTATATGAATAAGCAGGTGGGGGACGACCAATGAGCCCTCCCTGATCAAGTTTCCAGAGGGAATCCCCGGCCCTGGTGTGAAGCTGCCTGCCTTTAGCAATACAGCTTGTTTTCCGCACCTATGAGTTTGATTGCTTTATCAATCGCCTGATCTTCTTTCTTTTTCTTCTTTTGAACCTGCAATGTGTTCATTTTTGCATGTCGAAAGTGTAGAGCAGCTGAGCTTCCTTTGTATCATACAAGCCGGTGTTTATACTTTGAAAGAAAGAGTCCCAGATTGGTTATCAGCTTTAGAACCTCAGCTTTTATGAACTCCAGTCGTGTTATTTCCCCTATCGGAGTTGGATATAGGTACACATGTTATTCGCCAGTTGATAGTTTCATCATGCATGAAAAGGTAGGGAGCACGAAAAGCTATGGTTAAGATAGGAAAATGTACTTTTTTTATTCTCGGTGGCTTCAAAGGCCATGAGAGCCATTATAAAGGGTGGGACCCCTTTACCGCGGAGGCTGCAATAGACTACTTATATTTTTATATTTTTGTTTGAGTTCGTTCTCTCTATGCCGGGTGGACTAAAGGTGGCAATAATGGAAAATTGATCTCCGTGGAAGAGGAAAGTCTTTCTTGCTTGCCCGCACGAAGAGATTGAAGGAGGCGGGCGCTGGTAGTTCGAGAGCTAAACGGGAGTTAGCGGGGGATGTAGGATCTAGATTGAATGAGGGTTCAAGCTCAAGGGCAACATCTCTTAAGAGTTCGTTAACCTCTTTCACCTTCTTGTCTTTCCTTTCCCTCTGCTCGAAGATATTAAGGGACCCTAATCTGATCATCCACGGCTGCCACAAGTAAGAAAAAGGAATCGAGATTCTTTTTGCCATACAAAGCAAAGACTGAGGTCCTGGCGGTATGATGTTTTGAATGGACGAGCTCAAAGGGGGGGAATAAGAAAGGCTTTCCTGTCCTTACTTGTTTTGGAGCTTTGCCACCGCCTAGAGTGCAGCCTGCCTGCGGAAGAACGTAACGGAAGTAACTAAGTGCTCCATACGGGGGAAATGAAAGCATAAGAAGATATCTATCTATCTAATCCCATCCCACATGTTAAATCTTTTTTTAGCGGTTTCCCCAGAGATCTTTATCATTAATGCAACCTCCATTTTGCTCATTCATGGAGTTGTATTTAGTACCTCTAAGAAAGATGATTATCCGCCGTTAGTCAGTAATGTGGGTTGGCTTGGATTACTTAGTGTTGCGCGCCTAGGAGGGCAGCGCGCTTTGGGATGCGGAGGAGGCCCCCTAACCTAATGCGGCACCGGGTTTGGACCGAAGGGAACCGTAGCATGGGGGACGTCTTATCCTTTTGTTTTGCCGCCGCAAGAATCGTACGCAGCAGGCTCGAAGACCCCTGGTTCTGGAAGGCACATGAGTCCGAACGCTATTTTGAATGTGCGACCGACACTACACTACGTAGGTACCTGTGCAGATGAGGCGTCGGTCGGTCCTAGAAACGGCGGCAGCGGCGCGAGGAGTTAACGACCGGGCGTGCTGCAACCTAGGGATCACCAGGCAGCTCTTTCGCTCTATAGGGATCGGGGGCATAGCACAATTCTTCTTGGAGGAGGGTTGGTTTGCCTAGGTGACTGATCCTGCCATAATTCCGACCTCTTAGATCTAATTAGAGTTTTCTCTCTTTAGAGTTCGAGTTAGAGCATTGGCAACCGAAGTCGAGCATACATATAAAAATATTCATGCGTGAATAGCCGGGAGGAAAGAAAGGGCGGTAGATGATAATGAAAAAGGGCGCCGCGTATGGATGGGCGGGCGGAAGATATGAGCGAAAGGTGCCTTGGAGTTAGGAAGATCCTGAGTCTCATGTAAGACAACGAAACTCGAGGTGCTGCCAAGGAACTGGGGGACCTTATTGAGCACAGGATAGGCAATTTATAGAGCCTCTTTCTTTATGAGCTAGATGGCAAGGCTCCGGGCCGAATCGAGCGCACCTGGCTTTCTCCGGCGCATATTAGCTTAGCTGCGCTTAAGAGGCCAGGCCGGTTTGGCTTCCTCTCTGGTCGCTACACTCCCACTCTAAGCTACGCCTGCTGAGCAAGATACATTTGTCTTTCCTCTTCTGCGGACGCACCGGAAGATGATAAGGGACGGAATTTGTTCTTCGGCGGGCTTTCTCTCGTAAAGCCAAAGACGCCCCAAGACAAGGTATAACTTTGATAAAGGGGACATGATCAAGAGAACCTGGCTGGATCGGGGCTGGGATAGTGGCGCCCATTCCTTATCTACGAAACACAGAAAAGGTTCGCTCACTAGCTAGATCCCCGCTTAGTGATCGGTCCGCAAGTTCACGCAAATCCGAAGAAGTTATCACGGACGAGCCACATGCAGGGAAACTTGCACGTGTGGTTCTGGCCGGGCTTTCCCCACGGAGCGGTATCTAATAACCTTGCTTCTGCTCGCCGCTGGCGCACCTCTCCTAACTATTGCCCATTTATTCTGGAATAATCTTTTTAGGAGGGACAATTTTACATCTTTCTGCCAAATAATTCTATTATTAAGTACGGCTGGTACCATTTTTATGTGTTTCGATTCTTCCGAAAAAGATAGGAAAGAGAGGTTTGATGTTTTTGAATTCATTGTCTTAATTCTACTTCCTACTCGCAGTATGCTCTTTATGATCTCGGCTCATGATTCAATTGCCATGTATTTAGCTATTGAGCCTCAAAGTTTATGTTTTTATGTGATCGCAGCTTCAAAAAGAAAGTATGAATTTTCCACGGAAGCCGGCTCGAAATATTTGATCTTAGGTGTCTTTTCCTCTGGAATATTATTGTTTGGGTACGACCGGACAACTACCGATATCTATGATTGTTGTGAAATGGAAATGGAAAGATGTTATTCTGACTGAGATGTTAAATTTGCAGACCTCCTTGGTTGTGATCTTTTTATGACGGGGGGAACGAAATCCAAGAAGATGTAGAGACCCTATATGTAGTGAATCCAAGGGAGGAGATAGTAGAAGATCGGACAGGAAGGATTGAAACTCAAGAGTTCGTGAGATTCCCCTTGGTCTAATTCCACGCCTGATGACGAAAAGGGAGTAGGCGTGGCGTCAAGTGAAGATTGAGGGAAGTCGAGAACAATTCCCTTAAGGGGTCTTCCGAAGGTGTAACCTAGGCAACGAAAAGAAAAAAAGGGCCGAGACTTAAACTAGAGGAGCGACCAGTTGGTTCACCAAACCCCGACTCAGCGTCACACGTTTTCCAGGTCCGAAGGGATCCAGTGCCCAACTACCGACTCCTCCCGGAATTGCGTTATCGGAGCCGAGCCAGGAATGGCCGTTAGTGGACACCCACCACGGTTAGAGAGGCCCTCTTTAATACATTAAGAAAAGATGTTCACAGGGGCCAGAAAGACTCGGTCATATGAACTAACCTACGCGCTGGTAAACGAAAACAACCGAGACCGGATCAGAGTCCAAAACAATGTCGAATCAGGCCGCCCCTTGCCTTGAAAAAATGCACACGCGGCCACCACCGGGGAGATCCGCTGCTTACTGCTCACGAAAACATCCGACCTATACTATCGTCAAGTCGTCCGCGTCTCTTTCTTATCTCCTTTAATTTCCTTTGGAGGTGAAAAAGACAGTTTGATTCTATAATCTTGGACGGCGAGGCGTAACACGTGTATAGTACAAGAAAAGAGGAGCATAGGTAGCCAGTCTAGCAAAAGAGGACTGAGCAAAGCGAAATGCTGTTTTTATCAAAGAACACGAACCCACCAAGCAAGTTAACCATAACTCCAAGTCTTGTCTTGAAAACAACCTCTCTGTGCCGTTAGTGCAACATTTCTCTAGTGTACCTTTGGGGTGGCTCCAGAGCATACCGGTCTTCAGTTTCTCTTATCACCGTAGTCCTTTATGAACCAGTGATTTCTCAACTCTCAACCTGAACAAATAGATAAGACTAGGAAAGGACCCCTCTTCAAGCTCTTCCCCGGGGAGGGAACACCTTGCTTACCCCCTAACCCGTGCTGGAGCAATGTAACTGGATTCTAAAAAGGATTCCACTTAGCTATTGCTTGAAAGAGTCCTGTCTCTTCTCTCCTTTCTTATTTTTAGTAGGTGAAGCTGAGTGAACTCATACCCTTAGGGGGGAATCACTGAACACAGACTCCATAGGTTCTTTTATCCGTTTTAACTACCCTAAGACCGGACCTGGTGTTAGAACTTGGGTTAAAGGCCGATAGAAGGCCTTAGCCATTGGTTGTCAGCCTTATTTTTTTCAGAGTAAAGTAGACTACCTTTTCTGTTAGGAGCTAGAAGCTTAGAAGCTGCTAGGGGCTAGGAGCTAGGAGTTAGAGAGGAGGAGGGGGGAAGAAGTCACTCGTATGAGTTGTTGTTACGGTTACGGTATGTAGTGCTATGCTAAACCGATAGGAACGAGAGGTTAGGAGGAACGCAGTAGCTCCACCGATAGGGGGAGGGATGTTTTGGACTCTACCGATAGTCACTGGTCCTTTAGGGAACCTACATACTTTCAGTGAGAAGGAGATAGGTACGTAGCCTTGCGCACTAGGAGTTTGAAGATGCCCAGAGTACAGCGCAACTTAGACCTTCGAGAGGCTCTTTCTGATTCTCGAATCCCCTGCTCGTACAAAGAATAAAAGAAGCCATGGTCTGACTCAGACTAATGTGCAATCCTTCCCTCCCTAACATGCATTTGCAACAGATTCTAACTAAGACCGGTAATCCCATTCTCGGCATCTTCACTAGTTGCCCCTATTCTCCAAGCCCTTTGAGAAGAAGAGGAATGTAAATGTGCCCTTTTCTTCTTTATTCGGGATACTATACTATTGGCTTAATCTTCTTTTCCTTCGGCCCTCGTTTTAGGAAAGTAGGCATTCTTAGTGGAAAGGACTTATACCATGAACGAACTCTTTGCCTTGGGTCAATCGGTTCCTTGGCTTACTAATGACCACTTCGAGAATAACCTATTTGAAAAAAGTATAATGCCACATCTGACTCAACAGCTCCTTATTCCTTTTCTTCTTCATGTGCACAAGCCCTTATTATATATGCAACCACTTCTGGAACAACCTCTTCCTATTCATGCGACAAAAGCACATTATAAGGAAATATCAGTCTTGCTAAAGGAACTGGAAGCACTGCTCTCTCCATTAACTTCAAAGAGGAAGGAGTAAAGGGAGTATACTCGATACAGATAGTCACGTCAACCCGGAAGGAGGACTATCTCAATACCTAAACAGACTCCTCTCATTGGTTTGGTTGGTTCTTCATGGTTATCCTCTGACTCTTTGATCTCCTATCACTGGCCGGGAATAGGAACAGCTCGAATCCCTTACCTCTCACTAGTCTCTCACCTCACTTGCTGGGAGGCTGGCATGGCAGGATTTTCTCTTCTCTCCCGGCTAGAACTTAGACTGGACTCGTTTCCCCCGCAAGCAACTCTCCTTTGGCTGGATCCCTACACTGGCTCGGGACTGGCTCATATCTAACTCACTAGAAGGATGAAAAAGAGGGGGCCCCTTACTGTCCATTCCACGATAAAAAAGGGACTATAGGCATAGTTAACCTGGCTCAGGGGCCCGGGTTGTCGGGTCAGAAAGGCGCGTAGCTCGCTCTACCGTTAATGATTGATCCACCAGACGCGGCTGCTCACTAACAACCGATTCCTTAATAACGAGGTAGCCATAGGGGAAAGTTGCTGGATCGAATCCATGGCTAGCATGGGTTCAAGCATCTAATCCGTTTTGGTAATGCGGAATTGATAAACAATCGGATTAGGGATGAAAAAGGAGAAGCGCTTAAGCAATACAATAGTTTTCTTAACTCTATGATCGCCTTTGGTCCTTCAATCTTCAATCTAAACAGTATATGCCAATTTTTTACACGGCTGCTTCCTTGAAAGCCATCACTGCTTCTGCCTTGAAGGAATAAGAGAAATCTTTTCTATTTTCTTTTCAGTCGGTATGGGGCACGGGCCATCGGTCACGGAGTAGATCCGCAAGTATTTTCATCTGATGATCAGGTCGATTCATGCAGCATGGGGGAAAAGAAGCTTTTTTATAAGATAAAGCTTCCCCGCCCTTACAGCCAGTAGTCAGTCTACTCTTTAATCCCCGGTGCTAGAGTGATAGAGTCGAAGGAAACAAACCCTTTACCAGCTAACCTTCTCATTTCCTTTTACTATAGAGTTTTAATAAACTAGTGTAATCCATCTTTGCTTTGATCCTATTATAAGCGTGCTGACGAACCTGCTCTTGACTGTAGGAGTAAGCCTATGAGCACCATCTATCCTAGCCTTGTAGTAATGGACTGGTTTTATCCTCATTTCAGTCCCACGAGATAGAGTTCAAGTAGTTAGTTGGAGGGTTTTAAAATAAGCTAACCTACCTTATCTCCAGATAGAGCTAAAGGAAGGATTGGTATGGGGTATGAGATTTCTTTTTTAAGTAAGCCAGACAGCAAGGGAAGATAAAGAGTCAAATAAATCAGTTAACCGTAACTCATCCCTGGCTTGGCTACGAAGCATAGCTATGAAAACGCATCTCGAACCTCTTTTCGTTACCGATCTTATCTGGCTATCTCGAACGAGTTCAAAGATCTCTCCTCTACGTCGGCCTGACGAGGGCTCATTTAAGTATTCCCAGCACGCTTCGTCGATTACCGGAATTGGAGGGAAAAGTAACCATCCCCTTTTCCTATGTTACAGAATGAGTAAATCAGTCTATTGACTCCCTTACTAAGCTTTCAGTAAAGTCAGGACTATTCTCATTTTAAAGAGAACTACCGGTAGGATTCTCACTTAATTCGTGAGAATGATTTGCTGCTTCCTCCTTTGCCATTGCTGCTGGATTATAAACCTGCTCTCCCTACTTCTAATCCTAGGATTAGAAGGCAGACTCCCTTGAAGAAAGGTAACCCTAAAACGCTAAGCCCGGAGATGCCGTATGCTAAGATGCTTTGACCGGCAATTCATATTTCAAAAAAGAAAAAGGAGGGATATGAAAAGCAATCCACCCAAGGACTCATGCTAGGGGATTTGATTGCTCTCTATAGATTCCTTCCTAATCTTCTTCACTAAACTCACTCTTTCTCCTAACCCGTAGAGAACATTCCCTATTTAGTTACCTACCCTCAGGTACTCCTCTTTTAAAAAGGAAATTGCCCATGTTCAAGCTCAAAGCAGTTAAACCAAGGAAAGCAGCAGTCAACAAAGATCATCCCTGGGAGACTTGACTACGACTACGGCTATTCAAGAGAAGATCAGGAGTAGCCTGAGCCATGTCTCCCTCCCTAGCTACTTGAATACCGGGAAGCCTAATAAGCCTTTCGCTCGTTCCCTGTGGGTCTCCTCTAAACGAAAAGCGCAGGGAGCCCCTTTCCCACTCACCCCACTAGACCAGCGGGCCTCACCATTGAAGGCTACTTCGTTCTAAGAATAGGAGTCCAAGTCTGCCTTCGAATAAGCAATCACAAAGGCTGGTCGGTCGTAGGCTCACTCAGCGTGTACTGGCAAGTTCTCAATCCGTTTTGTAAGTCCACAATAGAGTTTCTTTTTTTTATAGAAGCAGCTGTCCCTGGACTATAGACGTTCAACTGTCATGCGCTTGAATCTGCCGCTGTAGTCTGTACCCATAGCAACCACTCCCGACGCTAGACCGATAAATTGGCAGACCATTAAGAGACTAGCCATGTAGTCCGTAATCTGTGGGGATAGGTTGTATAAAAAAGTAAACCAATGAAATGTCTAGATTCAAGGGAGGCCAAAGCAAAGAGAGGATAATCCAGGTGCATGAAGGAGTCTGCGGTCCACACATGAATGGGCACAGGCTTGCCAAAAAAAGACTTCGTAGGATACGTAGGATATTTTATTACTCTTGTACGATGGAGAGGGATTGCATCCATTTTATTCAAAGATGCCACACCACAAGTGCCAAGTACATGCGAATTGGATCTACGCGTCGCCGACGGAGCGGAGCTTCATAACCAAACCAAACCATGGCCCTTTGCAGTCTATTGCCTAGATATCATAGGAAGGCGGCCAATTATACATGAATACATCTGATCTTAGTAGCTATCGATTCTTTCACAAAGTGGGATAAAAACCGACTACACCACGATCACAGCGGCACACGTCATAATCTTTCTGAAGACATCCTGTCTTTATGACCGTCGTTGCCCTGCGCCCCTATTATGTCCCCTCTCCCTTTCCCTTTGATCGACGAAGTGGTCTTTTAGTCGAGTCCAAGGACCCTTGTAGACAAGAGTGAGCTTGGCCGTCTGGCTCTCTAAGAGTTGCTGGCGAGTGCATTTTTCCAGGACCAGGAGAATAGTTCCCGTCTGGAGAGTTTACGATTCAACTGTTCCCTTAGTGTGGATGGAATCGTCCTATGAAGGACTTTATCGAATGGACCTGTAGGTGGATGAAGTCATGGCTAGAGTACTGTCGATGGTCGCTTTATATGACTGGGTCTCTCTTGAACAACTCATAGATCCTATCCTCCTTTTATAATAATAATCATTGGAGAATCACGCGCGAAAGTGAAGAGCTTCAGCGTTTTGGTTACCAATGCTCTATGAGAAGGTGGTGATATTAGGTCGAGATTGGACGGTGCTGTCCTACAGCTAGTTTGAATTCGAGTCTGGTGTGGGATTTTCCTACTATGTATCTGATGTAGGCTCGAGGAACTAATCAGCCACACAAAGGTGTCATTTATTTCGGTCTTGGCACCTGCGTAAAAAAAAGGGGATTGCGTCTTAACATTTTCGTCTTTTTGATGTTGGAGATCGCCTCTGTCAAGAGTTGTGGTTCATGCTAATGGAAGGGGAACCGCTCCTTACGCGCATTCGGGCAGGTCTTTTTAGTTGGTTACATCCTTCTTTGTCAATGCTACTCCTTTGTGTGGGAAATTGCTTTCGAAGCCTATACCGATAAAAAGATTAGGATGATAGAAGGCAGTGGGGCATCTCACTACGACAGCATGAAAATGTTTTTCTTCCATAACGAAGGGAAGGATGATTCGATCAATAAGATGAACCCAAAGGTAAGGGCTAACTTCACGAGTTCCCTCGGATCACAGAACTAGCGTGAAAAGAGTCCACCAAAGCGTGCGGATCAAGAATGGCAAAGACCGGATCTTAACTCTCAGAGCGGACGACTTAAAAGCATTAAGTTAGGAACTATCTTCCGATTAAACTGCCTAGGCCACCATGCCTATTTCTCTCCAATGCATCCTTCCTTTCCCGAAAGCGCTTAATAAGGAGTTGGAAGTTCACAAGGCAGTGTGCACCCTCGGCTCTCCCCAAACCCCCTGCTGCCCCTATCCGCCAACCTTAAACCGATAGCTTGGAATTGGAACTTAATTCTTCACTCTGGAACTAAAGGAAGGCTACGGGCCTTGAGCTACCTGGGTGAGCGCCTCTTGGCATCTTCGACTGAACCCCTCCACTCATGAACTCTAGGCTGGCTTTAATAAATACATCCATGGGATTGATTGAGCCGGCATTCTTGCTAATTCAATGGGGGCATGGCATTCCGACGAACATACCTTACATGGACAGATCCCACATACGAAAGATTGAACAAAAGATCGAAGATACTCTAAATTCCGCTCGGCTAAAAATGGAATTGAAAAAACGGCAACTCCATCCTTTCCCACGTCTCCTACCTTCGTACTGCAAGCCAGCCTTTCACTTGAAGTGCTGTCCCTATTGGCTTGTCTCCATTCGTTTGCCGGATTGTGCCATCCTATTAGCCTCCCCATGTTTGCCTTCCCGGCGTATAGCCTGTCTTGTCATAGAGAAACTTCCTCCACCAGATGCGGATGAAAGAGCTTCTCACACTCAAACTTGTTTGGTCCCTGAGTCTAATCTACTTCTACCACTAATGGCACACAAACTGGATTTTTGACCTGCTTAAATAGTAGGGGGCGCTTTCGAAGACCACTTATGCTGCAACGAGTAATGGCGTATTATAAGTCCCTGTCTCAATGGACTGGAAACAAACTTGCGCTTCGCACCTCAGAAGGATGAATCAGTCTCGGATTAAATGCCTCAATGGGTAAAGAGTGTGAGTAAGCCAGTACACCAATACCAAGGAAGTAATCCAGGAAAGTTTGACTGGGAGCAAAAAAGTAAGCCGGTTTACTGTCCTTTCTTCGCGAATCCGCATTAGCGAAAATCCCATCTTTTCTGGGCGAGGAATTGCGTATATTGAGTACCGGGCCTATCCGCTGTCAGAAGGCCGAGTTTCTTTTCTCTCAGTCCAGTGAGGGTTTGCTTCCCACGTGTTCGCGACCGGCTTGGTTGCTTCTTTCTCAGTTCAATTTCCAGGTTTCGTATTAGTAAACCAGTCTAATCACTCGGGCAACGACTTTAACAAATAGAAAGAAATATCTTTTCCGGCCCTTGGAAGATAAAATAAAGGAAAAGAAAAAGAAAGGTACCATAAGGATTCATCCACTTTTGTTTTGTTTTTAAGCCTCGTATATTGTGGATTTATGGTTTGATTTCGTATTGGTGAAGTTCTCGTTAACATAGGATCTACGGTGTGGGAGGGCTTGGATAATACAATACCCTTATTGGATTGGTTTGGACTGTGGTTTTGAGCCAGGATTGAAGCCTTCCATGGCTGTGATCGAATCTACGCGGTTCTATTCCCTGAACTGAATGTGATTTACTCATGGCTACTTGTATCGGGAAACCTATAAGGATTGACAGGAAGACGTAAATGGCTACAAGGGGAATGTTTTGAGGAAGGTCTAAAGTATGAAGTTTGCGGACTTTGCTAGGAGTCATAGGGGAGACAGGATAGGGCTAATATCTTTATATAAAACCCTATATCCTATATGAAGTAAACATCCTCGAGTTAGTCACTCCTCCGCCAATAGGTAAAGCAACCATAAAAATGTGAACCTTCTTCCATCTTCCAGGATGTGAATTAGAGGTAGCACAGATCAAAGTAAACTAGTAGTTTTTTCCTTCTTGTAGGTGAGAACTTCTTGGCTTGGGAAGAAAGTCCTTCTGGTTTTGAACGATGGTGTCAGAATCGGATACATTATTGTATTCCTTTGTTTCCATTAAGGGAGACATAGTAGTTAATAAGGGAATATATTCATACACCTATACCGTCCAGTGCATTATCAAGCTCCTATCTATCATAGCTCTTTGAACAAGGGAATAACCACAAGAGGTCAACGATCTTAGGAAATCGGCTAAGATGTCACTCTTACTAGAAGAGAGGGTCAACTTTACGTGACGTAGGGCTAAGCGCTTAAAAGCAACATGGACTTTACTCGGAATTAAGGTTAGCTTCTCTGATTATAATGGCTATGATAGAGCCCCATGGAGAGGTCATTACCAAAGCACCACCTATACACCACACCCTTGATTTTACTCCGATGTCCTTATTGGTGACTGGAGGAAAGGAAGACTAAACAGGGGCGATATCTTTGATTGTTCTTTCTCTCTCCTCGATGTTATGCCTTTGGATGCATTCAATATAAAGATAGAATATCCTACTTTTTGTTACATGTCAGACCTATTGCGCTACTTTCAACCCACCTTGAGGTTGGTTGATGCAACAAACTCTAAGCGTTGTTTTGATTCGTTGATGGCAGGGCTTCTCCTGCGCATAATCCATATGTTAATCCCCTTATTACGAGCTCTCTCTTATCTGCTTCTTCCCCAACCCTAGAGTAAATCTGCTGGAAGCAAAGCATTGGTAGAAGAAAACTGGAACTTTTCAGCGACCTGTCACTGAGACTCCTGTAACGCACTAGCGCATGCAGCGGAGAATAAAAAGAGGAAACGAAACATCTAGTTGAGAAGTTCACTGCTTTCCTGACCTATTCATGCAATGTTTTATTGAAGCTTGATAGAGGAGCACAGGAGCGGAGTAGGTAACGAGTAGCTTTTATTTCAAGCACTAGCCGTTCAAGCAAGGCAATTGGTAGGCGGCATAGTTATATGAATAAGCAGGTGGGGGACGACCAATGAGCCCTCCCTGATCAAGTTTCCAGAGGGAATCCCCGGCCCTGGTGTGAAGCTGCCTGCCTTTAGCAATACAGCTTGTTTTCCGCACCTATGAGTTTGATTGCTTTATCAATCGCCTGATCTTCTTTCTTTTTCTTCTTTTGAACCTGCAATGTGTTCATTTTTGCATGTCGAAAGTGTAGAGCAGCTGAGCTTCCTTTGTATCATACAAGCCGGTGTTTATACTTTGAAAGAAAGAGTCCCAGATTGGTTATCAGCTTTAGAACCTCAGCTTTTATGAACTCCAGTCGTGTTATTTCCCCTATCGGAGTTGGATATAGGTACACATGTTATTCGCCAGTTGATAGTTTCATCATGCATGAAAAGGTAGGGAGCACGAAAAGCTATGGTTAAGATAGGAAAATGTACTTTTTTTATTCTCGGTGGCTTCAAAGGCCATGAGAGCCATTATAAAGGGTGGGACCCCTTTACCGCGGAGGCTGCAATAGACTACTTATATTTTTATATTTTTGTTTGAGTTCGTTCTCTCTATGCCGGGTGGACTAAAGGTGGCAATAATGGAAAATTGATCTCCGTGGAAGAGGAAAGTCTTTCTTGCTTGCCCGCACGAAGAGATTGAAGGAGGCGGGCGCTGGTAGTTCGAGAGCTAAACGGGAGTTAGCGGGGGATGTAGGATCTAGATTGAATGAGGGTTCAAGCTCAAGGGCAACATCTCTTAAGAGTTCGTTAACCTCTTTCACCTTCTTGTCTTTCCTTTCCCTCTGCTCGAAGATATTAAGGGACCCTAATCTGATCATCCACGGCTGCCACAAGTAAGAAAAAGGAATCGAGATTCTTTTTGCCATACAAAGCAAAGACTGAGGTCCTGGCGGTATGATGTTTTGAATGGACGAGCTCAAAGGGGGGGAATAAGAAAGGCTTTCCTGTCCTTACTTGTTTTGGAGCTTTGCCACCGCCTAGAGTGCAGCCTGCCTGCGGAAGAACGTAACGGAAGTAACTAAGTGCTCCATACGGGGGAAATGAAAGCATAAGAAGATATCTATCTATCTAATCCCATCCCACATGTTAAATCTTTTTTTAGCGGTTTCCCCAGAGATCTTTATCATTAATGCAACCTCCATTTTGCTCATTCATGGAGTTGTATTTAGTACCTCTAAGAAAGATGATTATCCGCCGTTAGTCAGTAATGTGGGTTGGCTTGGATTACTTAGTGTTGCGCGCCTAGGAGGGCAGCGCGCTTTGGGATGCGGAGGAGGCCCCCTAACCTAATGCGGCACCGGGTTTGGACCGAAGGGAACCGTAGCATGGGGGACGTCTTATCCTTTTGTTTTGCCGCCGCAAGAATCGTACGCAGCAGGCTCGAAGACCCCTGGTTCTGGAAGGCACATGAGTCCGAACGCTATTTTGAATGTGCGACCGACACTACACTACGTAGGTACCTGTGCAGATGAGGCGTCGGTCGGTCCTAGAAACGGCGGCAGCGGCGCGAGGAGTTAACGACCGGGCGTGCTGCAACCTAGGGATCACCAGGCAGCTCTTTCGCTCTATAGGGATCGGGGGCATAGCACAATTCTTCTTGGAGGAGGGTTGGTTTGCCTAGGTGACTGATCCTGCCATAATTCCGACCTCTTAGATCTAATTAGAGTTTTCTCTCTTTAGAGTTCGAGTTAGAGCATTGGCAACCGAAGTCGAGCATACATATAAAAATATTCATGCGTGAATAGCCGGGAGGAAAGAAAGGGCGGTAGATGATAATGAAAAAGGGCGCCGCGTATGGATGGGCGGGCGGAAGATATGAGCGAAAGGTGCCTTGGAGTTAGGAAGATCCTGAGTCTCATGTAAGACAACGAAACTCGAGGTGCTGCCAAGGAACTGGGGGACCTTATTGAGCACAGGATAGGCAATTTA
Source organism: Sapria himalayana (assembly GCA_029783825.1). Classification (NCBI taxonomy): domain Eukaryota; kingdom Viridiplantae; phylum Streptophyta; class Magnoliopsida; order Malpighiales; family Rafflesiaceae; genus Sapria; species Sapria himalayana. The sequence goes on along the minus strand of JAREIK010004290.1, from coordinate 18,534 downwards.
TAGAGCCTCTTTCTTTATGAGCTAGATGGCAAGGCTCCGGGCCGAATCGAGCGCACCTGGCTTTCTCCGGCGCATATTAGCTTAGCTGCGCTTAAGAGGCCAGGCCGGTTTGGCTTCCTCTCTGGTCGCTACACTCCCACTCTAAGCTACGCCTGCTGAGCAAGATACATTTGTCTTTCCTCTTCTGCGGACGCACCGGAAGATGATAAGGGACGGAATTTGTTCTTCGGCGGGCTTTCTCTCGTAAAGCCAAAGACGCCCCAAGACAAGGTATAACTTTGATAAAGGGGACATGATCAAGAGAACCTGGCTGGATCGGGGCTGGGATAGTGGCGCCCATTCCTTATCTACGAAACACAGAAAAGGTTCGCTCACTAGCTAGATCCCCGCTTAGTGATCGGTCCGCAAGTTCACGCAAATCCGAAGAAGTTATCACGGACGAGCCACATGCAGGGAAACTTGCACGTGTGGTTCTGGCCGGGCTTTCCCCACGGAGCGGTATCTAATAACCTTGCTTCTGCTCGCCGCTGGCGCACCTCTCCTAACTATTGCCCATTTATTCTGGAATAATCTTTTTAGGAGGGACAATTTTACATCTTTCTGCCAAATAATTCTATTATTAAGTACGGCTGGTACCATTTTTATGTGTTTCGATTCTTCCGAAAAAGATAGGAAAGAGAGGTTTGATGTTTTTGAATTCATTGTCTTAATTCTACTTCCTACTCGCAGTATGCTCTTTATGATCTCGGCTCATGATTCAATTGCCATGTATTTAGCTATTGAGCCTCAAAGTTTATGTTTTTATGTGATCGCAGCTTCAAAAAGAAAGTATGAATTTTCCACGGAAGCCGGCTCGAAATATTTGATCTTAGGTGTCTTTTCCTCTGGAATATTATTGTTTGGGTACGACCGGACAACTACCGATATCTATGATTGTTGTGAAATGGAAATGGAAAGATGTTATTCTGACTGAGATGTTAAATTTGCAGACCTCCTTGGTTGTGATCTTTTTATGACGGGGGGAACGAAATCCAAGAAGATGTAGAGACCCTATATGTAGTGAATCCAAGGGAGGAGATAGTAGAAGATCGGACAGGAAGGATTGAAACTCAAGAGTTCGTGAGATTCCCCTTGGTCTAATTCCACGCCTGATGACGAAAAGGGAGTAGGCGTGGCGTCAAGTGAAGATTGAGGGAAGTCGAGAACAATTCCCTTAAGGGGTCTTCCGAAGGTGTAACCTAGGCAACGAAAAGAAAAAAAGGGCCGAGACTTAAACTAGAGGAGCGACCAGTTGGTTCACCAAACCCCGACTCAGCGTCACACGTTTTCCAGGTCCGAAGGGATCCAGTGCCCAACTACCGACTCCTCCCGGAATTGCGTTATCGGAGCCGAGCCAGGAATGGCCGTTAGTGGACACCCACCACGGTTAGAGAGGCCCTCTTTAATACATTAAGAAAAGATGTTCACAGGGGCCAGAAAGACTCGGTCATATGAACTAACCTACGCGCTGGTAAACGAAAACAACCGAGACCGGATCAGAGTCCAAAACAATGTCGAATCAGGCCGCCCCTTGCCTTGAAAAAATGCACACGCGGCCACCACCGGGGAGATCCGCTGCTTACTGCTCACGAAAACATCCGACCTATACTATCGTCAAGTCGTCCGCGTCTCTTTCTTATCTCCTTTAATTTCCTTTGGAGGTGAAAAAGACAGTTTGATTCTATAATCTTGGACGGCGAGGCGTAACACGTGTATAGTACAAGAAAAGAGGAGCATAGGTAGCCAGTCTAGCAAAAGAGGACTGAGCAAAGCGAAATGCTGTTTTTATCAAAGAACACGAACCCACCAAGCAAGTTAACCATAACTCCAAGTCTTGTCTTGAAAACAACCTCTCTGTGCCGTTAGTGCAACATTTCTCTAGTGTACCTTTGGGGTGGCTCCAGAGCATACCGGTCTTCAGTTTCTCTTATCACCGTAGTCCTTTATGAACCAGTGATTTCTCAACTCTCAACCTGAACAAATAGATAAGACTAGGAAAGGACCCCTCTTCAAGCTCTTCCCCGGGGAGGGAACACCTTGCTTACCCCCTAACCCGTGCTGGAGCAATGTAACTGGATTCTAAAAAGGATTCCACTTAGCTATTGCTTGAAAGAGTCCTGTCTCTTCTCTCCTTTCTTATTTTTAGTAGGTGAAGCTGAGTGAACTCATACCCTTAGGGGGGAATCACTGAACACAGACTCCATAGGTTCTTTTATCCGTTTTAACTACCCTAAGACCGGACCTGGTGTTAGAACTTGGGTTAAAGGCCGATAGAAGGCCTTAGCCATTGGTTGTCAGCCTTATTTTTTTCAGAGTAAAGTAGACTACCTTTTCTGTTAGGAGCTAGAAGCTTAGAAGCTGCTAGGGGCTAGGAGCTAGGAGTTAGAGAGGAGGAGGGGGGAAGAAGTCACTCGTATGAGTTGTTGTTACGGTTACGGTATGTAGTGCTATGCTAAACCGATAGGAACGAGAGGTTAGGAGGAACGCAGTAGCTCCACCGATAGGGGGAGGGATGTTTTGGACTCTACCGATAGTCACTGGTCCTTTAGGGAACCTACATACTTTCAGTGAGAAGGAGATAGGTACGTAGCCTTGCGCACTAGGAGTTTGAAGATGCCCAGAGTACAGCGCAACTTAGACCTTCGAGAGGCTCTTTCTGATTCTCGAATCCCCTGCTCGTACAAAGAATAAAAGAAGCCATGGTCTGACTCAGACTAATGTGCAATCCTTCCCTCCCTAACATGCATTTGCAACAGATTCTAACTAAGACCGGTAATCCCATTCTCGGCATCTTCACTAGTTGCCCCTATTCTCCAAGCCCTTTGAGAAGAAGAGGAATGTAAATGTGCCCTTTTCTTCTTTATTCGGGATACTATACTATTGGCTTAATCTTCTTTTCCTTCGGCCCTCGTTTTAGGAAAGTAGGCATTCTTAGTGGAAAGGACTTATACCATGAACGAACTCTTTGCCTTGGGTCAATCGGTTCCTTGGCTTACTAATGACCACTTCGAGAATAACCTATTTGAAAAAAGTATAATGCCACATCTGACTCAACAGCTCCTTATTCCTTTTCTTCTTCATGTGCACAAGCCCTTATTATATATGCAACCACTTCTGGAACAACCTCTTCCTATTCATGCGACAAAAGCACATTATAAGGAAATATCAGTCTTGCTAAAGGAACTGGAAGCACTGCTCTCTCCATTAACTTCAAAGAGGAAGGAGTAAAGGGAGTATACTCGATACAGATAGTCACGTCAACCCGGAAGGAGGACTATCTCAATACCTAAACAGACTCCTCTCATTGGTTTGGTTGGTTCTTCATGGTTATCCTCTGACTCTTTGATCTCCTATCACTGGCCGGGAATAGGAACAGCTCGAATCCCTTACCTCTCACTAGTCTCTCACCTCACTTGCTGGGAGGCTGGCATGGCAGGATTTTCTCTTCTCTCCCGGCTAGAACTTAGACTGGACTCGTTTCCCCCGCAAGCAACTCTCCTTTGGCTGGATCCCTACACTGGCTCGGGACTGGCTCATATCTAACTCACTAGAAGGATGAAAAAGAGGGGGCCCCTTACTGTCCATTCCACGATAAAAAAGGGACTATAGGCATAGTTAACCTGGCTCAGGGGCCCGGGTTGTCGGGTCAGAAAGGCGCGTAGCTCGCTCTACCGTTAATGATTGATCCACCAGACGCGGCTGCTCACTAACAACCGATTCCTTAATAACGAGGTAGCCATAGGGGAAAGTTGCTGGATCGAATCCATGGCTAGCATGGGTTCAAGCATCTAATCCGTTTTGGTAATGCGGAATTGATAAACAATCGGATTAGGGATGAAAAAGGAGAAGCGCTTAAGCAATACAATAGTTTTCTTAACTCTATGATCGCCTTTGGTCCTTCAATCTTCAATCTAAACAGTATATGCCAATTTTTTACACGGCTGCTTCCTTGAAAGCCATCACTGCTTCTGCCTTGAAGGAATAAGAGAAATCTTTTCTATTTTCTTTTCAGTCGGTATGGGGCACGGGCCATCGGTCACGGAGTAGATCCGCAAGTATTTTCATCTGATGATCAGGTCGATTCATGCAGCATGGGGGAAAAGAAGCTTTTTTATAAGATAAAGCTTCCCCGCCCTTACAGCCAGTAGTCAGTCTACTCTTTAATCCCCGGTGCTAGAGTGATAGAGTCGAAGGAAACAAACCCTTTACCAGCTAACCTTCTCATTTCCTTTTACTATAGAGTTTTAATAAACTAGTGTAATCCATCTTTGCTTTGATCCTATTATAAGCGTGCTGACGAACCTGCTCTTGACTGTAGGAGTAAGCCTATGAGCACCATCTATCCTAGCCTTGTAGTAATGGACTGGTTTTATCCTCATTTCAGTCCCACGAGATAGAGTTCAAGTAGTTAGTTGGAGGGTTTTAAAATAAGCTAACCTACCTTATCTCCAGATAGAGCTAAAGGAAGGATTGGTATGGGGTATGAGATTTCTTTTTTAAGTAAGCCAGACAGCAAGGGAAGATAAAGAGTCAAATAAATCAGTTAACCGTAACTCATCCCTGGCTTGGCTACGAAGCATAGCTATGAAAACGCATCTCGAACCTCTTTTCGTTACCGATCTTATCTGGCTATCTCGAACGAGTTCAAAGATCTCTCCTCTACGTCGGCCTGACGAGGGCTCATTTAAGTATTCCCAGCACGCTTCGTCGATTACCGGAATTGGAGGGAAAAGTAACCATCCCCTTTTCCTATGTTACAGAATGAGTAAATCAGTCTATTGACTCCCTTACTAAGCTTTCAGTAAAGTCAGGACTATTCTCATTTTAAAGAGAACTACCGGTAGGATTCTCACTTAATTCGTGAGAATGATTTGCTGCTTCCTCCTTTGCCATTGCTGCTGGATTATAAACCTGCTCTCCCTACTTCTAATCCTAGGATTAGAAGGCAGACTCCCTTGAAGAAAGGTAACCCTAAAACGCTAAGCCCGGAGATGCCGTATGCTAAGATGCTTTGACCGGCAATTCATATTTCAAAAAAGAAAAAGGAGGGATATGAAAAGCAATCCACCCAAGGACTCATGCTAGGGGATTTGATTGCTCTCTATAGATTCCTTCCTAATCTTCTTCACTAAACTCACTCTTTCTCCTAACCCGTAGAGAACATTCCCTATTTAGTTACCTACCCTCAGGTACTCCTCTTTTAAAAAGGAAATTGCCCATGTTCAAGCTCAAAGCAGTTAAACCAAGGAAAGCAGCAGTCAACAAAGATCATCCCTGGGAGACTTGACTACGACTACGGCTATTCAAGAGAAGATCAGGAGTAGCCTGAGCCATGTCTCCCTCCCTAGCTACTTGAATACCGGGAAGCCTAATAAGCCTTTCGCTCGTTCCCTGTGGGTCTCCTCTAAACGAAAAGCGCAGGGAGCCCCTTTCCCACTCACCCCACTAGACCAGCGGGCCTCACCATTGAAGGCTACTTCGTTCTAAGAATAGGAGTCCAAGTCTGCCTTCGAATAAGCAATCACAAAGGCTGGTCGGTCGTAGGCTCACTCAGCGTGTACTGGCAAGTTCTCAATCCGTTTTGTAAGTCCACAATAGAGTTTCTTTTTTTTATAGAAGCAGCTGTCCCTGGACTATAGACGTTCAACTGTCATGCGCTTGAATCTGCCGCTGTAGTCTGTACCCATAGCAACCACTCCCGACGCTAGACCGATAAATTGGCAGACCATTAAGAGACTAGCCATGTAGTCCGTAATCTGTGGGGATAGGTTGTATAAAAAAGTAAACCAATGAAATGTCTAGATTCAAGGGAGGCCAAAGCAAAGAGAGGATAATCCAGGTGCATGAAGGAGTCTGCGGTCCACACATGAATGGGCACAGGCTTGCCAAAAAAAGACTTCGTAGGATACGTAGGATATTTTATTACTCTTGTACGATGGAGAGGGATTGCATCCATTTTATTCAAAGATGCCACACCACAAGTGCCAAGTACATGCGAATTGGATCTACGCGTCGCCGACGGAGCGGAGCTTCATAACCAAACCAAACCATGGCCCTTTGCAGTCTATTGCCTAGATATCATAGGAAGGCGGCCAATTATACATGAATACATCTGATCTTAGTAGCTATCGATTCTTTCACAAAGTGGGATAAAAACCGACTACACCACGATCACAGCGGCACACGTCATAATCTTTCTGAAGACATCCTGTCTTTATGACCGTCGTTGCCCTGCGCCCCTATTATGTCCCCTCTCCCTTTCCCTTTGATCGACGAAGTGGTCTTTTAGTCGAGTCCAAGGACCCTTGTAGACAAGAGTGAGCTTGGCCGTCTGGCTCTCTAAGAGTTGCTGGCGAGTGCATTTTTCCAGGACCAGGAGAATAGTTCCCGTCTGGAGAGTTTACGATTCAACTGTTCCCTTAGTGTGGATGGAATCGTCCTATGAAGGACTTTATCGAATGGACCTGTAGGTGGATGAAGTCATGGCTAGAGTACTGTCGATGGTCGCTTTATATGACTGGGTCTCTCTTGAACAACTCATAGATCCTATCCTCCTTTTATAATAATAATCATTGGAGAATCACGCGCGAAAGTGAAGAGCTTCAGCGTTTTGGTTACCAATGCTCTATGAGAAGGTGGTGATATTAGGTCGAGATTGGACGGTGCTGTCCTACAGCTAGTTTGAATTCGAGTCTGGTGTGGGATTTTCCTACTATGTATCTGATGTAGGCTCGAGGAACTAATCAGCCACACAAAGGTGTCATTTATTTCGGTCTTGGCACCTGCGTAAAAAAAAGGGGATTGCGTCTTAACATTTTCGTCTTTTTGATGTTGGAGATCGCCTCTGTCAAGAGTTGTGGTTCATGCTAATGGAAGGGGAACCGCTCCTTACGCGCATTCGGGCAGGTCTTTTTAGTTGGTTACATCCTTCTTTGTCAATGCTACTCCTTTGTGTGGGAAATTGCTTTCGAAGCCTATACCGATAAAAAGATTAGGATGATAGAAGGCAGTGGGGCATCTCACTACGACAGCATGAAAATGTTTTTCTTCCATAACGAAGGGAAGGATGATTCGATCAATAAGATGAACCCAAAGGTAAGGGCTAACTTCACGAGTTCCCTCGGATCACAGAACTAGCGTGAAAAGAGTCCACCAAAGCGTGCGGATCAAGAATGGCAAAGACCGGATCTTAACTCTCAGAGCGGACGACTTAAAAGCATTAAGTTAGGAACTATCTTCCGATTAAACTGCCTAGGCCACCATGCCTATTTCTCTCCAATGCATCCTTCCTTTCCCGAAAGCGCTTAATAAGGAGTTGGAAGTTCACAAGGCAGTGTGCACCCTCGGCTCTCCCCAAACCCCCTGCTGCCCCTATCCGCCAACCTTAAACCGATAGCTTGGAATTGGAACTTAATTCTTCACTCTGGAACTAAAGGAAGGCTACGGGCCTTGAGCTACCTGGGTGAGCGCCTCTTGGCATCTTCGACTGAACCCCTCCACTCATGAACTCTAGGCTGGCTTTAATAAATACATCCATGGGATTGATTGAGCCGGCATTCTTGCTAATTCAATGGGGGCATGGCATTCCGACGAACATACCTTACATGGACAGATCCCACATACGAAAGATTGAACAAAAGATCGAAGATACTCTAAATTCCGCTCGGCTAAAAATGGAATTGAAAAAACGGCAACTCCATCCTTTCCCACGTCTCCTACCTTCGTACTGCAAGCCAGCCTTTCACTTGAAGTGCTGTCCCTATTGGCTTGTCTCCATTCGTTTGCCGGATTGTGCCATCCTATTAGCCTCCCCATGTTTGCCTTCCCGGCGTATAGCCTGTCTTGTCATAGAGAAACTTCCTCCACCAGATGCGGATGAAAGAGCTTCTCACACTCAAACTTGTTTGGTCCCTGAGTCTAATCTACTTCTACCACTAATGGCACACAAACTGGATTTTTGACCTGCTTAAATAGTAGGGGGCGCTTTCGAAGACCACTTATGCTGCAACGAGTAATGGCGTATTATAAGTCCCTGTCTCAATGGACTGGAAACAAACTTGCGCTTCGCACCTCAGAAGGATGAATCAGTCTCGGATTAAATGCCTCAATGGGTAAAGAGTGTGAGTAAGCCAGTACACCAATACCAAGGAAGTAATCCAGGAAAGTTTGACTGGGAGCAAAAAAGTAAGCCGGTTTACTGTCCTTTCTTCGCGAATCCGCATTAGCGAAAATCCCATCTTTTCTGGGCGAGGAATTGCGTATATTGAGTACCGGGCCTATCCGCTGTCAGAAGGCCGAGTTTCTTTTCTCTCAGTCCAGTGAGGGTTTGCTTCCCACGTGTTCGCGACCGGCTTGGTTGCTTCTTTCTCAGTTCAATTTCCAGGTTTCGTATTAGTAAACCAGTCTAATCACTCGGGCAACGACTTTAACAAATAGAAAGAAATATCTTTTCCGGCCCTTGGAAGATAAAATAAAGGAAAAGAAAAAGAAAGGTACCATAAGGATTCATCCACTTTTGTTTTGTTTTTAAGCCTCGTATATTGTGGATTTATGGTTTGATTTCGTATTGGTGAAGTTCTCGTTAACATAGGATCTACGGTGTGGGAGGGCTTGGATAATACAATACCCTTATTGGATTGGTTTGGACTGTGGTTTTGAGCCAGGATTGAAGCCTTCCATGGCTGTGATCGAATCTACGCGGTTCTATTCCCTGAACTGAATGTGATTTACTCATGGCTACTTGTATCGGGAAACCTATAAGGATTGACAGGAAGACGTAAATGGCTACAAGGGGAATGTTTTGAGGAAGGTCTAAAGTATGAAGTTTGCGGACTTTGCTAGGAGTCATAGGGGAGACAGGATAGGGCTAATATCTTTATATAAAACCCTATATCCTATATGAAGTAAACATCCTCGAGTTAGTCACTCCTCCGCCAATAGGTAAAGCAACCATAAAAATGTGAACCTTCTTCCATCTTCCAGGATGTGAATTAGAGGTAGCACAGATCAAAGTAAACTAGTAGTTTTTTCCTTCTTGTAGGTGAGAACTTCTTGGCTTGGGAAGAAAGTCCTTCTGGTTTTGAACGATGGTGTCAGAATCGGATACATTATTGTATTCCTTTGTTTCCATTAAGGGAGACATAGTAGTTAATAAGGGAATATATTCATACACCTATACCGTCCAGTGCATTATCAAGCTCCTATCTATCATAGCTCTTTGAACAAGGGAATAACCACAAGAGGTCAACGATCTTAGGAAATCGGCTAAGATGTCACTCTTACTAGAAGAGAGGGTCAACTTTACGTGACGTAGGGCTAAGCGCTTAAAAGCAACATGGACTTTACTCGGAATTAAGGTTAGCTTCTCTGATTATAATGGCTATGATAGAGCCCCATGGAGAGGTCATTACCAAAGCACCACCTATACACCACACCCTTGATTTTACTCCGATGTCCTTATTGGTGACTGGAGGAAAGGAAGACTAAACAGGGGCGATATCTTTGATTGTTCTTTCTCTCTCCTCGATGTTATGCCTTTGGATGCATTCAATATAAAGATAGAATATCCTACTTTTTGTTACATGTCAGACCTATTGCGCTACTTTCAACCCACCTTGAGGTTGGTTGATGCAACAAACTCTAAGCGTTGTTTTGATTCGTTGATGGCAGGGCTTCTCCTGCGCATAATCCATATGTTAATCCCCTTATTACGAGCTCTCTCTTATCTGCTTCTTCCCCAACCCTAGAGTAAATCTGCTGGAAGCAAAGCATTGGTAGAAGAAAACTGGAACTTTTCAGCGACCTGTCACTGAGACTCCTGTAACGCACTAGCGCATGCAGCGGAGAATAAAAAGAGGAAACGAAACATCTAGTTGAGAAGTTCACTGCTTTCCTGACCTATTCATGCAATGTTTTATTGAAGCTTGATAGAGGAGCACAGGAGCGGAGTAGGTAACGAGTAGCTTTTATTTCAAGCACTAGCCGTTCAAGCAAGGCAATTGGTAGGCGGCATAGTTATATGAATAAGCAGGTGGGGGACGACCAATGAGCCCTCCCTGATCAAGTTTCCAGAGGGAATCCCCGGCCCTGGTGTGAAGCTGCCTGCCTTTAGCAATACAGCTTGTTTTCCGCACCTATGAGTTTGATTGCTTTATCAATCGCCTGATCTTCTTTCTTTTTCTTCTTTTGAACCTGCAATGTGTTCATTTTTGCATGTCGAAAGTGTAGAGCAGCTGAGCTTCCTTTGTATCATACAAGCCGGTGTTTATACTTTGAAAGAAAGAGTCCCAGATTGGTTATCAGCTTTAGAACCTCAGCTTTTATGAACTCCAGTCGTGTTATTTCCCCTATCGGAGTTGGATATAGGTACACATGTTATTCGCCAGTTGATAGTTTCATCATGCATGAAAAGGTAGGGAGCACGAAAAGCTATGGTTAAGATAGGAAAATGTACTTTTTTTATTCTCGGTGGCTTCAAAGGCCATGAGAGCCATTATAAAGGGTGGGACCCCTTTACCGCGGAGGCTGCAATAGACTACTTATATTTTTATATTTTTGTTTGAGTTCGTTCTCTCTATGCCGGGTGGACTAAAGGTGGCAATAATGGAAAATTGATCTCCGTGGAAGAGGAAAGTCTTTCTTGCTTGCCCGCACGAAGAGATTGAAGGAGGCGGGCGCTGGTAGTTCGAGAGCTAAACGGGAGTTAGCGGGGGATGTAGGATCTAGATTGAATGAGGGTTCAAGCTCAAGGGCAACATCTCTTAAGAGTTCGTTAACCTCTTTCACCTTCTTGTCTTTCCTTTCCCTCTGCTCGAAGATATTAAGGGACCCTAATCTGATCATCCACGGCTGCCACAAGTAAGAAAAAGGAATCGAGATTCTTTTTGCCATACAAAGCAAAGACTGAGGTCCTGGCGGTATGATGTTTTGAATGGACGAGCTCAAAGGGGGGGAATAAGAAAGGCTTTCCTGTCCTTACTTGTTTTGGAGCTTTGCCACCGCCTAGAGTGCAGCCTGCCTGCGGAAGAACGTAACGGAAGTAACTAAGTGCTCCATACGGGGGAAATGAAAGCATAAGAAGATATCTATCTATCTAATCCCATCCCACATGTTAAATCTTTTTTTAGCGGTTTCCCCAGAGATCTTTATCATTAATGCAACCTCCATTTTGCTCATTCATGGAGTTGTATTTAGTACCTCTAAGAAAGATGATTATCCGCCGTTAGTCAGTAATGTGGGTTGGCTTGGATTACTTAGTGTTGCGCGCCTAGGAGGGCAGCGCGCTTTGGGATGCGGAGGAGGCCCCCTAACCTAATGCGGCACCGGGTTTGGACCGAAGGGAACCGTAGCATGGGGGACGTCTTATCCTTTTGTTTTGCCGCCGCAAGAATCGTACGCAGCAGGCTCGAAGACCCCTGGTTCTGGAAGGCACATGAGTCCGAACGCTATTTTGAATGTGCGACCGACACTACACTACGTAGGTACCTGTGCAGATGAGGCGTCGGTCGGTCCTAGAAACGGCGGCAGCGGCGCGAGGAGTTAACGACCGGGCGTGCTGCAACCTAGGGATCACCAGGCAGCTCTTTCGCTCTATAGGGATCGGGGGCATAGCACAATTCTTCTTGGAGGAGGGTTGGTTTGCCTAGGTGACTGATCCTGCCATAATTCCGACCTCTTAGATCTAATTAGAGTTTTCTCTCTTTAGAGTTCGAGTTAGAGCATTGGCAACCGAAGTCGAGCATACATATAAAAATATTCATGCGTGAATAGCCGGGAGGAAAGAAAGGGCGGTAGATGATAATGAAAAAGGGCGCCGCGTATGGATGGGCGGGCGGAAGATATGAGCGAAAGGTGCCTTGGAGTTAGGAAGATCCTGAGTCTCATGTAAGACAACGAAACTCGAGGTGCTGCCAAGGAACTGGGGGACCTTATTGAGCACAGGATAGGCAATTTATAGAGCCTCTTTCTTTATGAGCTAGATGGCAAGGCTCCGGGCCGAATCGAGCGCACCTGGCTTTCTCCGGCGCATATTAGCTTAGCTGCGCTTAAGAGGCCAGGCCGGTTTGGCTTCCTCTCTGGTCGCTACACTCCCACTCTAAGCTACGCCTGCTGAGCAAGATACATTTGTCTTTCCTCTTCTGCGGACGCACCGGAAGATGATAAGGGACGGAATTTGTTCTTCGGCGGGCTTTCTCTCGTAAAGCCAAAGACGCCCCAAGACAAGGTATAACTTTGATAAAGGGGACATGATCAAGAGAACCTGGCTGGATCGGGGCTGGGATAGTGGCGCCCATTCCTTATCTACGAAACACAGAAAAGGTTCGCTCACTAGCTAGATCCCCGCTTAGTGATCGGTCCGCAAGTTCACGCAAATCCGAAGAAGTTATCACGGACGAGCCACATGCAGGGAAACTTGCACGTGTGGTTCTGGCCGGGCTTTCCCCACGGAGCGGTATCTAATAACCTTGCTTCTGCTCGCCGCTGGCGCACCTCTCCTAACTATTGCCCATTTATTCTGGAATAATCTTTTTAGGAGGGACAATTTTACATCTTTCTGCCAAATAATTCTATTATTAAGTACGGCTGGTACCATTTTTATGTGTTTCGATTCTTCCGAAAAAGATAGGAAAGAGAGGTTTGATGTTTTTGAATTCATTGTCTTAATTCTACTTCCTACTCGCAGTATGCTCTTTATGATCTCGGCTCATGATTCAATTGCCATGTATTTAGCTATTGAGCCTCAAAGTTTATGTTTTTATGTGATCGCAGCTTCAAAAAGAAAGTATGAATTTTCCACGGAAGCCGGCTCGAAATATTTGATCTTAGGTGTCTTTTCCTCTGGAATATTATTGTTTGGGTACGACCGGACAACTACCGATATCTATGATTGTTGTGAAATGGAAATGGAAAGATGTTATTCTGACTGAGATGTTAAATTTGCAGACCTCCTTGGTTGTGATCTTTTTATGACGGGGGGAACGAAATCCAAGAAGATGTAGAGACCCTATATGTAGTGAATCCAAGGGAGGAGATAGTAGAAGATCGGACAGGAAGGATTGAAACTCAAGAGTTCGTGAGATTCCCCTTGGTCTAATTCCACGCCTGATGACGAAAAGGGAGTAGGCGTGGCGTCAAGTGAAGATTGAGGGAAGTCGAGAACAATTCCCTTAAGGGGTCTTCCGAAGGTGTAACCTAGGCAACGAAAAGAAAAAAAGGGCCGAGACTTAAACTAGAGGAGCGACCAGTTGGTTCACCAAACCCCGACTCAGCGTCACACGTTTTCCAGGTCCGAAGGGATCCAGTGCCCAACTACCGACTCCTCCCGGAATTGCGTTATCGGAGCCGAGCCAGGAATGGCCGTTAGTGGACACCCACCACGGTTAGAGAGGCCCTCTTTAATACATTAAGAAAAGATGTTCACAGGGGCCAGAAAGACTCGGTCATATGAACTAACCTACGCGCTGGTAAACGAAAACAACCGAGACCGGATCAGAGTCCAAAACAATGTCGAATCAGGCCGCCCCTTGCCTTGAAAAAATGCACACGCGGCCACCACCGGGGAGATCCGCTGCTTACTGCTCACGAAAACATCCGACCTATACTATCGTCAAGTCGTCCGCGTCTCTTTCTTATCTCCTTTAATTTCCTTTGGAGGTGAAAAAGACAGTTTGATTCTATAATCTTGGACGGCGAGGCGTAACACGTGTATAGTACAAGAAAAGAGGAGCATAGGTAGCCAGTCTAGCAAAAGAGGACTGAGCAAAGCGAAATGCTGTTTTTATCAAAGAACACGAACCCACCAAGCAAGTTAACCATAACTCCAAGTCTTGTCTTGAAAACAACCTCTCTGTGCCGTTAGTGCAACATTTCTCTAGTGTACCTTTGGGGTGGCTCCAGAGCATACCGGTCTTCAGTTTCTCTTATCACCGTAGTCCTTTATGAACCAGTGATTTCTCAACTCTCAACCTGAACAAATAGATAAGACTAGGAAAGGACCCCTCTTCAAGCTCTTCCCCGGGGAGGGAACACCTTGCTTACCCCCTAACCCGTGCTGGAGCAATGTAACTGGATTCTAAAAAGGATTCCACTTAGCTATTGCTTGAAAGAGTCCTGTCTCTTCTCTCCTTTCTTATTTTTAGTAGGTGAAGCTGAGTGAACTCATACCCTTAGGGGGGAATCACTGAACACAGACTCCATAGGTTCTTTTATCCGTTTTAACTACCCTAAGACCGGACCTGGTGTTAGAACTTGGGTTAAAGGCCGATAGAAGGCCTTAGCCATTGGTTGTCAGCCTTATTTTTTTCAGAGTAAAGTAGACTACCTTTTCTGTTAGGAGCTAGAAGCTTAGAAGCTGCTAGGGGCTAGGAGCTAGGAGTTAGAGAGGAGGAGGGGGGAAGAAGTCACTCGTATGAGTTGTTGTTACGGTTACGGTATGTAGTGCTATGCTAAACCGATAGGAACGAGAGGTTAGGAGGAACGCAGTAGCTCCACCGATAGGGGGAGGGATGTTTTGGACTCTACCGATAGTCACTGGTCCTTTAGGGAACCTACATACTTTCAGTGAGAAGGAGATAGGTACGTAGCCTTGCGCACTAGGAGTTTGAAGATGCCCAGAGTACAGCGCAACTTAGACCTTCGAGAGGCTCTTTCTGATTCTCGAATCCCCTGCTCGTACAAAGAATAAAAGAAGCCATGGTCTGACTCAGACTAATGTGCAATCCTTCCCTCCCTAACATGCATTTGCAACAGATTCTAACTAAGACCGGTAATCCCATTCTCGGCATCTTCACTAGTTGCCCCTATTCTCCAAGCCCTTTGAGAAGAAGAGGAATGTAAATGTGCCCTTTTCTTCTTTATTCGGGATACTATACTATTGGCTTAATCTTCTTTTCCTTCGGCCCTCGTTTTAGGAAAGTAGGCATTCTTAGTGGAAAGGACTTATACCATGAACGAACTCTTTGCCTTGGGTCAATCGGTTCCTTGGCTTACTAATGACCACTTCGAGAATAACCTATTTGAAAAAAGTATAATGCCACATCTGACTCAACAGCTCCTTATTCCTTTTCTTCTTCATGTGCACAAGCCCTTATTATATATGCAACCACTTCTGGAACAACCTCTTCCTATTCATGCGACAAAAGCACATTATAAGGAAATATCAGTCTTGCTAAAGGAACTGGAAGCACTGCTCTCTCCATTAACTTCAAAGAGGAAGGAGTAAAGGGAGTATACTCGATACAGATAGTCACGTCAACCCGGAAGGAGGACTATCTCAATACCTAAACAGACTCCTCTCATTGGTTTGGTTGGTTCTTCATGGTTATCCTCTGACTCTTTGATCTCCTATCACTGGCCGGGAATAGGAACAGCTCGAATCCCTTACCTCTCACTAGTCTCTCACCTCACTTGCTGGGAGGCTGGCATGGCAGGATTTTCTCTTCTCTCCCGGCTAGAACTTAGACTGGACTCGTTTCCCCCGCAAGCAACTCTCCTTTGGCTGGATCCCTACACTGGCTCGGGACTGGCTCATATCTAACTCACTAGAAGGATGAAAAAGAGGGGGCCCCTTACTGTCCATTCCACGATAAAAAAGGGACTATAGGCATAGTTAACCTGGCTCAGGGGCCCGGGTTGTCGGGTCAGAAAGGCGCGTAGCTCGCTCTACCGTTAATGATTGATCCACCAGACGCGGCTGCTCACTAACAACCGATTCCTTAATAACGAGGTAGCCATAGGGGAAAGTTGCTGGATCGAATCCATGGCTAGCATGGGTTCAAGCATCTAATCCGTTTTGGTAATGCGGAATTGATAAACAATCGGATTAGGGATGAAAAAGGAGAAGCGCTTAAGCAATACAATAGTTTTCTTAACTCTATGATCGCCTTTGGTCCTTCAATCTTCAATCTAAACAGTATATGCCAATTTTTTACACGGCTGCTTCCTTGAAAGCCATCACTGCTTCTGCCTTGAAGGAATAAGAGAAATCTTTTCTATTTTCTTTTCAGTCGGTATGGGGCACGGGCCATCGGTCACGGAGTAGATCCGCAAGTATTTTCATCTGATGATCAGGTCGATTCATGCAGCATGGGGGAAAAGAAGCTTTTTTATAAGATAAAGCTTCCCCGCCCTTACAGCCAGTAGTCAGTCTACTCTTTAATCCCCGGTGCTAGAGTGATAGAGTCGAAGGAAACAAACCCTTTACCAGCTAACCTTCTCATTTCCTTTTACTATAGAGTTTTAATAAACTAGTGTAATCCATCTTTGCTTTGATCCTATTATAAGCGTGCTGACGAACCTGCTCTTGACTGTAGGAGTAAGCCTATGAGCACCATCTATCCTAGCCTTGTAGTAATGGACTGGTTTTATCCTCATTTCAGTCCCACGAGATAGAGTTCAAGTAGTTAGTTGGAGGGTTTTAAAATAAGCTAACCTACCTTATCTCCAGATAGAGCTAAAGGAAGGATTGGTATGGGGTATGAGATTTCTTTTTTAAGTAAGCCAGACAGCAAGGGAAGATAAAGAGTCAAATAAATCAGTTAACCGTAACTCATCCCTGGCTTGGCTACGAAGCATAGCTATGAAAACGCATCTCGAACCTCTTTTCGTTACCGATCTTATCTGGCTATCTCGAACGAGTTCAAAGATCTCTCCTCTACGTCGGCCTGACGAGGGCTCATTTAAGTATTCCCAGCACGCTTCGTCGATTACCGGAATTGGAGGGAAAAGTAACCATCCCCTTTTCCTATGTTACAGAATGAGTAAATCAGTCTATTGACTCCCTTACTAAGCTTTCAGTAAAGTCAGGACTATTCTCATTTTAAAGAGAACTACCGGTAGGATTCTCACTTAATTCGTGAGAATGATTTGCTGCTTCCTCCTTTGCCATTGCTGCTGGATTATAAACCTGCTCTCCCTACTTCTAATCCTAGGATTAGAAGGCAGACTCCCTTGAAGAAAGGTAACCCTAAAACGCTAAGCCCGGAGATGCCGTATGCTAAGATGCTTTGACCGGCAATTCATATTTCAAAAAAGAAAAAGGAGGGATATGAAAAGCAATCCACCCAAGGACTCATGCTAGGGGATTTGATTGCTCTCTATAGATTCCTTCCTAATCTTCTTCACTAAACTCACTCTTTCTCCTAACCCGTAGAGAACATTCCCTATTTAGTTACCTACCCTCAGGTACTCCTCTTTTAAAAAGGAAATTGCCCATGTTCAAGCTCAAAGCAGTTAAACCAAGGAAAGCAGCAGTCAACAAAGATCATCCCTGGGAGACTTGACTACGACTACGGCTATTCAAGAGAAGATCAGGAGTAGCCTGAGCCATGTCTCCCTCCCTAGCTACTTGAATACCGGGAAGCCTAATAAGCCTTTCGCTCGTTCCCTGTGGGTCTCCTCTAAACGAAAAGCGCAGGGAGCCCCTTTCCCACTCACCCCACTAGACCAGCGGGCCTCACCATTGAAGGCTACTTCGTTCTAAGAATAGGAGTCCAAGTCTGCCTTCGAATAAGCAATCACAAAGGCTGGTCGGTCGTAGGCTCACTCAGCGTGTACTGGCAAGTTCTCAATCCGTTTTGTAAGTCCACAATAGAGTTTCTTTTTTTTATAGAAGCAGCTGTCCCTGGACTATAGACGTTCAACTGTCATGCGCTTGAATCTGCCGCTGTAGTCTGTACCCATAGCAACCACTCCCGACGCTAGACCGATAAATTGGCAGACCATTAAGAGACTAGCCATGTAGTCCGTAATCTGTGGGGATAGGTTGTATAAAAAGTAAACCAATGAAATGTCTAGATTCAAGGGAGGCCAAAGCAAAGAGAGGATAATCCAGGTGCATGAAGGAGTCTGCGGTCCACACATGAATGGGCACAGGCTTGCCAAAAAAAGACTTCGTAGGATACGTAGGATATTTATTACTCTTGTACGATGGAGAGGGATTGCATCCATTTTATTCAAAGATGCCACACCACAAGTGCCAAGTACATGCGAATTGGATCTACGCGTCGCCGACGGAGCGGAGCTTCATAACCACAACCAAACCATGGCCCTTGCAGTCTATTGCCTAGCTATCATAGGAAGGCGGCCAATATAATGAATACATTGATCTCGTGCCTATCGATCTTTCACAAAGTGGGATAAAAACGACTACACCACGATCACCAGCGGCCCACGTCATAATCTTCTGAAGACATCCTGTCTTTATGACCGTCGTTGCCCTGCGCCCCTTTATGTCCCCTCTCCCTTTCCCTTTGATCGCCGAAGTGGTCTTTTAGTCGAGTCCAAGGACCCTGTAGACAAGAGTGAGCGTGGCCGTCTGGCTCTCTCGAGTTGCTGGCGAGTGCATTTTTCCCGGACAAGGAGAATAGTTCCCGTATCGGAGAGTTTACGATCACCTGTTCCTTAAGTGTGGCTGGAATCGTCCTATGAGGAATTTATCGAAGGACCTGTTCGGTGGATCGAACGTCATGGCTTAGATTTACTGTCGATGGTCGCTTT
>JAREIK010004289.1:0-41661 GCA_029783825.1 Sapria himalayana | reverse complement strand
TGTGTACTGTGGTCCCTTGCTATATGTGTGTGGTGTAGCAGTAACAGGTTTTTAGGAGTTTAGTAATTAAGTATTTATGTATTTTGTGGTTTATAGGTTTTATTTAAATAATTAATAAAAAAACAATTATTTTTATGATTTTTCTCATTTTCAAAGTTATAACCATTGAAAATATTATAATTTTTATTTTTTTTCAAATGTTAATACAATTTTAATTATAATAATCATAAATATTAAATATCATTTAAATTCAATATAAATAATTTTATTGATTGTATTATAATATTGATCATAAAATAGATTAATAACACAATTATTAATAAGATAGATATTAATTAAAATATTTTGCAAAACCTAAAACGATTCAAAATAAATGTAAAATATATTACTAAATAATAATTTTTTATTTTTAAATTTTTGATTTTTTTTAAAAGCTTATAAATTTTTTTGATGAAGATAAATTATTTAAATATATTTGTCTCATTCATAATTTTATTTTGCAATTAATATTTCTATAAAAATAAACTAATAAATAATTAAAATGAATATTAAAATATAATGAATACAAATAAAATGAGATTATGATTACTTATTTAGGGTATATCAGGTTAATGGTTAAGTATTTAGGAGTTTAGGAGTTTAGTGATTTAAGTGTTGGCATTTAGTAGTTATGTATTTTATTTAAATAATGAAAATAACAAAAAAATTATTTTTCAAATTTTTTATCAATTTTGAAGGTTATAATCTTTATAAATATAATAATTTTAAAATTTTTTTCAAATGTGAATATAATATTTAGTTATAATAACATTAATGATTATATATCATGTAAATTAAAAATAATCAATTTTATTGATAGGTATTAATAAACTAAATATAAATATAAATATATAATGATCTAAAAATAAATTAATAAACTATTATTTATTGATAGATATTAATATATTATTTATAAATACTTAAACCTTTAAAGATGGTTTAAATGTTTATGTATTTAAAGTTTTTAGGTTTAGGAGTTAATGATCTTAATCGTTTAGGCATTTAGTAGTTTATAGGTTTAATATAAACAATAAAATAACAAAAAATTTATTTTTGTGATTTTATCTAATTTTCAAAGATGATAACCTTTAAAAATATAATAATTTTAAATTATTTTCAAATGTAAATATAATATTTAGTTATAATAATCATTATATTTATATATCATATAAATTCAATATAAACAATTTTATTGAATAAATATTCTAATAATTATCAAAAAATAAATTAAGAATCTATTATTAATAAGATAGCTATCAATTAAAATATAATTACAAAACCTAAAAAGATTCAGAATCAAAGCAAAATATATACTATATAATAATTTTTTTGTTTGAATTTTTTTTTATTTTAACAAGTTTATGTATATTTTTTTGATGAAAAATAATTTATATAAATTATATTTGTCAAACTCATAATTTATTCTGTAATTAATATATTTATAAAAATAAACAAATAAATAATTAAATGAGTATTTAAAATTATATTGAAAAAAAATGAGATTTATTATTTATTATTTAAGGATACCAGTTTAATTTAAATTAGATATTTCTCACTAATAATTTATTTTGTAATTAATATTTCTATAAAAATAAACTGATAAATATTAAAAAATAAATTTAAAATTATACTGAATAAAATTTATGCTTAGATTTATGATTTATTATTAAAGTATACCAGTTTAATGGATTATGTATTTAGAGGTTTTTTCATTTAGGATTTTTGCGATTTATGTTTTTAGGCTTTTAGTGGTTTATACGTTTTATTTAAAAAAATAAAATACCAATAAAATTTTCTATAATTTTTTCTCATTTTCATAGTTATGACCTTTGAAAATATAATAATATTTAAAATTTTTTGAAATGTGAATACAATACTTAGTTATAAAAATATTAATAATTATATATCATATAAACTCAATATAAACAATTTTATTGATATATATTATAATAATGATCAAAATTAAATTTATAAACTATTGATATTAAGATAGATATTAATTCAAAAATAATTACAAAACCCAAATTGATTCAAAATTATAGTAAACTTTATTTCTGGATAACAATTTTTAATTTTTAAATTTTTACATCTTTTATAAGCATATATATTTTTTAAATTATATTTGTTGTACTCATAATTTTTTTTGTAATAATATTTCTATAAAATTAATTTAATAAATAATTAAAATGAATATTTAAAATTATAATAAATAGAATTATAAATTAGATTTATTAATTATTAAGTAATATATAGTTGTTTAATGGTTTATGTATTTTGGCAATAAGGGGTTTAGGATTTTACAAATTTAACTGTGCATTCATTTAGTGGTTTATACGTGTTATTAAAAAAATATCAAAAAATTTATTTTTTTTAATTTTTGATATTTTCAAAGGTTATAACCTTTGAAAATATAATAATTTTTAAATTTTTTTCCAATGTGAATACAATATTTAGTTATAATAATCATTATATTTATATATCATATAAATTCAATATAAACATTTTTTTGATAAATATTCAAATAATGATCAAAGAATAAATTAATAATCTATTATTAATAAGATAGATATCAATAAAAATATAATTACAAACCTAAAATGATTCAGAAACAAAGCAAAATATATTTCTATATAATAATTTTTTGTTTTGAATTTTTTGTTTTAAAAAGTTTATCAATATTTTTTTGATGAAAAATTATTATATAAATTATATTTGTCTAACACAATTTATTATGTAATTAATAATTATATAAAAAAACGAATAAATAATTAAAATGTATATTTTAAATTATAATGAAAAAAATAATATTTAGATTTATTCTTTATTATTTAGGGTATACTAGTTTAAAATGATTATCTATTTAGGATTTTAGAGATTTAAGAGTTAATAATTTAAGTATTTAAACATTTAGTGGTTTATAGGATTTATTTAAATAATGAAATAACAAAAAAATTATTTTTGTTATTTTTTCAGATTTTCAAAGGTTATAACCTTTGAAAATGTGATAATTTTAAAATTATTTTAAAATGTGAATTTTAATATTTAGTAATAATAATCATTATAATTATATATAATATAAACTAATTATAAATAATTTTATTGATAGATATGATATCAATTATCAAAAAATAAATTAATAAATATTATTAATATGATAGATATTAATTAAAATATAATTACAAAACATAAACTGATTCAAAATCAATGTAAAATTTATTACTAAATAATAATTTTTTGTTTTTAAATTTTTACTTCTTTTTATAAGATCATATTTTTTTTTATTAAAAGTAAATTATTAATATTATATTTGTCTTACTAATTATTTATTTTTTAATTAATATTTATATAAAAAAATAAACTACTAATATTTAAAATGAATATTTAAAATTATAATGAATACAAATTAAAATGAGATTTAAGATTTATTATTGCTGCATATGTAATTTATTTTTTGATAATCTATTTGTATAACCAAATATTTTTTATTTTTTAATATTTTCATGTAAGTGCAGGAAAAGAAATATTAAGAGGCAGGGGATGTAGAAGTAGAATAATAACAGAGGTCTCGCTGACCAGACAGCTGGTCGAAATTGCAGCAGAGCCTGACCCGTCTCATGATCCGACCCGCTCCGCTTAAATGAATTGAGTGAAATTTTAATATAAAATGTTTTGTAATTTTATTTTAGGGTGGCTATTTTTAAACCCGTGGACCTGTTCATCATCTCTCTCTCTTCTCTCTGTGTGATTTATCGTGACTATTCTGTGTGCTACATACTATAAGACATTTTTGTTGCTTTAATCTGTAATGCTTAACCATTTTCTGGTGGATTTAGCTACTAGTACTAAGCGACTAGTGAACCACGTTATTTTCAGTATTTATTTTCGTTTTTTGATTCTACCTAGGATGGTTGCTAAATTGTGATACATATATTGCTTGCTTTATGTTGTTTCTGTGTTTCTGTATCTCAATCTCACTACCGTGGAAGCACAATTGCCCAACAATTATATATGGTATACTGGTATAATGGATCGATTATTTAGGGGTTTTGTCGTTTAGGAGTTTAGCAATTTATGTTTTTAGGCATTTAGTGGTATATAGGTTATTTTTATATAATAAAAATACAAATTTTTTTTTAAATTTTTTTTAGATTTTGAAAGGTTATAACCTTTGAAAATAAAATAATTTTTAAAATCTTTGAAATGTGAATACCATGTATAATTATATTAATCTTATTAATTATATATCATATAAATTCAATATAAATAATTTTAATGATAGATATTATAATAATGATCAAAAATTAAATTAATAAACTATTATTAATAATATAAATATTAATTAAAATATATTTAAATAACAAAAATGATACAAAATCAAATAAAAATATATTACTAAATAATAATATTTAATTTTTAATATTTTCCATCTTTTTATAAGCATATATTTTTTTATGATTAAAATAAATTATATAATAATATCTAGCTCACTCGAAATTTATTTTGTAATTAATCTTTCTAAAAAATTAAAATATAAATAATAAAAATGAATATTTAAAATTATAATAAATAGAAATAAAAATGAGATTTATTATTTATTCAGTAGTAAATAGCTGTTATAAGGTTTATGTATTTAGGGGTTTCGGGTTTTATGAGCTATTGATTTAAGTAAGTAAACATCTAGTGGTTTATAGGTTTTATTTAAAAAAGAAATAACAAAGAATTTATTTTTTGTATTCTTTCTCATTTTTCAAGATTATAACCTTTGAAAATATAATAATTTTTAAATTTTTTTCAAAAGTGAATACAATATTTATTTATAATAATCATAATAATTATATATTATATAAATTCAATATAAATAATGTTATTGATATATATTCTAATAATTATCAAAAAATAAATTAAAAATCTATTATGAATAAGATTGATATTACTTAAAATATAATATCAAAACCTAAAATGATCCAAAAGCAAAACAAAATATATCACTAAATAAAAATTATTTGTTTTTAAATTTTATGATTTTTATAAGCTTATCTATTTTTGATGAAAAATATTTTTAATAAATTATATTGTTAACTCATAATTTATTTTAAAATTAATAAATAAATAAAAATAAAAACTAAACAATCAAAATTATTTTTTAAATTATAATGAAAACAAATAAAAATGAGATTTATTAAATATTATTTAGGGTATACCGGTTTAAAGGATTATCTATATAGGGGTATCGAGATTTTGTAGTTTAGTGATTTAAGTACTTTGACATTTAGTGCTGTATAGGTTTTATTTAAACAATGAAATAACAAAAAAAATTATATTTTTTTATTTTTTGACATTTTCAAATGTTATAATCTTTGAAAATATAATAATTTTAAAATTTTTTTCAAAAGTTAATACTATTTTTAGTTATAATAATATTTATATTTATATATCATATAAATTCAATATAAACATTTTTATTGAAAAATATTCTAAAAATGATCAAAAAATAAATTAATAATTAATAATTAATAAGATAGATATCAATTGAAATATATTTAAAAAACCTAAAATGATTTAGAAGCAAAGTAAAATATATTACTTTATAATAATTTTTTCTTTTGAAATTTTCTTTCTTTTAAAAAGTTTATCTTTATTTTTTTGATGAAAAATAATTTATATAAATTATATTTGTGTAACTCTTAATTTATTTTGTTATTAATATTTATATAAAATAAACAAATAAATAATTAAAATGAATATTTAAAATTAAAAAAAAATGAGATTTATTATTAATTATTTAGGGTATACCAGTTCAATTTAAATTAGATCTGTCTCACAAATAATTTATTTTGTAATTAATATTTCTATAAAAATAAACTGATAAATAATTAAAATAAAAATTTAAAATTATACTGAATAAAAATTAAAATGAGATTTATGAATTATTATTAATGTTTACCAGTTTAAAGGTTTAAGTATTTAAAGGTATTTTCGTTTAGGAGTTTAGCGATTTATATTTTTAGGCATTTAGTTGTTTATACGTTTTATTTAAACAATGAAATAACAAAATAAAATATTTCTGATTTTTTTTCACATTTTCAAAGTTTATAACCTTTGAAAATATAATAATTTTAAATTTTTTTAAAAATGTGAATACTATATTTAGTAATAATAAACATTATAATTAAATATAATATAAACTAACTATAAACAATTTTATTGATAGATATGATATCAATTATCAAAAAATAAATTAATATGCTATTATTAATATGATAGATATAAATTAAAATATAATTAAAAAACCTAAAATGATTCAAAAACAAAATAAAATTTATTTCTAAATAATAATTTTTTTTTAGTTTTTGCTTCTTTTTATAAGCTTATATATTTTTTTGATGAAAAATAAATTATTTAAATTATATTTGTATCACTCATAATTTATTTTGTTATTAATATTTCAATATATTATTTAAATTATATTTTAGGTTTACAAGTTTAAAGGTTTAAGTATTTAGGGGTTTTAGTGTTTAGGAGTTTAGACATTTATGTGTTTAGGCATTTAGTGGTTTATAAGTTTTATTTAAACAATGATGTAACAAAAAATTTATTTTTGTTATTTTTTCTCATTTTTGATGGTTATAACCTTTGAAAATATAACTTTTTTTTAAATTTTTTTTTGTATGTGAATACAATATTTAGTTATGATAATCTTAATAATTATATATCAAGTAAATTCAATATAAACAATTATATTGATAGATATTATATTAATGATCAAAAAAGAATTTAATAAACTATTATTAATAAGAAAGATTTTATTTAAAATATATTTGCAAAACGTAAATTTATTCAAAATCAAAATAAAATATATTACTAAATAATAATTTATTTGATGTTTTGCTTCTTTTAATAAGTTTATATTTTTTTTATTAAGAGTAAATTATTTAAATTATATTTGTCTTCCTCATAATTAATTTTTAATTTATAATTCTATAAAAATAAACTTATAAATAATTAAAAAGAATATTTAAAACTATAATGAATACAAATAAAATAGAGATTTATTATATATTATACAGGATATACCATTTAGTTTAAGTATTTAGGTGTTTTGGGGTTTAGTGATTTAAGTATTTAGACCTTTAGTGATTTATAGTTTTTAATTAAAGAATGAAAAAATAAAAAATTTAATTTTTTGATTTTTTTTTAATTTTTGAAGGTTATAACCTTTGAAATTATAAAAATTTTTAATTTTATTTAAATGTGAATATAATATTCAGTAATAATAATCTTAATAATTATATATACTGTAAACTCAATATAAATAATTTTATTAATATATATTATAATATTGATCAATAAAAAATTAATAAACTATTATTAATAAAAATTATATAAATTAAAATAAAATTGCAAAATCTAAAATGATTCAAAATAAAAATAAAATATATTACTAAATAATTAATTTTTGTTTTTAAAATTTTGCCTCTTTTTATAAGGATATATAATTTTTTTTGATGAAAAATAAATTATTTATTTTAGATCTGTCTCACTAATCATTTATTTTGTAATTAATATTTATATAAAAATAAGCTGATAAATAATTAAAATAAAAATTTAAAATTATACATAATAAAAATTAAATAGAGATTTATGATTTTTTATTAATGTAACTTATTTAATGGTTTAAGTATTCAGCGGTTTTGTCGTTTAGGAGTTTATCAATTTATGTTTTTAGGCATTTAGTGGTTTATAGGTTTTATTAAAATAATAAAATAACAAAAAAAAATTTGTAATTTTTTATCATTTTCATAGGTTATAACCTTTGAAAATATAATAATATTTAAAATTTTTTGAAATGTGAATACAATATTTAGTTATAATAATATTAATAATTATATATCATATAAATTCAATATAACAATTGTATTGTTAGATAATATAATAATCATCAAAATTTAAATTAATAAACTATTAATAAAAAGATTGATATTAATTAAAAAATATTTACAAAACCCAAATTGATTCAAAATTAAAGTAACTTATATTACTTGATAATAATTTTTAATTTTTAAATTTATACTTCTATTATAAGCATATATTTTTTATAGATAAATAATATATTCTTTAAATTATATTTGTCCCCCTGATAATATATATATATATATATATAACATGAAGATGCCACCAATTCTGCTATAGCCCATCCAATTCCACACACCTATTGCTGTTTCGACAAGTTCCAGGCCACCTCATGCTGTTCCAGCCGTGTTCAGTTAGGTCTAGACCTTGTCTGTCGCACTTCTGGTTGCCTCCAGCATGTCTCAGATGCCACCAGCCTTTTGGTTTGTTTTTCTGACGAGAATTGAGTGATTAATTATTATTATTATTATGTGCCTCATTCAGTTTTGTTGAGTATTCGTTGTGGTATTGTGGTTGGGCCGAATGAGTGGGCTGAATGTGTTACAGTAAGTTTTGTAGTGCTTGCTTGTTTGAAATATTTATATGTATTTATGCTAAACATATCATATTAATTAATGGCAATGAAGATGGCACAATCCAGTGGTAAACGAAAAATACAATAAATTGAAGATGATCACATCTCAATTGATCAAAGTACTAGTAAATCCAATCATCATCGTTTCACGAACCCTCCTATTGTTACGGCAGGATCTTTAATTCCAATTGTAAAAGAAAGTCAAGGTACATCTGAACCTCAAGCTCATAAAAAGTATAAGTCTGCTGTTTGGGAAACTTATGAGATATTAGTTGATTCAGAGGAAAATGAAACTAGTAGGGCAGCTTGTATATGGTGTAGGAAAGAATATTTGGCAATATGTGATCAAGGTACTTCGGGTTTATGGAAATACTTGAGAAAGACTTGTAGCAAATTTCCACACAAAAAAGAATTAATAGAAGCTCACAAAGGTAAATACAAGTCACAATCTTTGTTGAGTTTCACTAAAGGTAGTAGTTCAGAGGATAACAAATTAACTTGTTGGCAATTTGATCAACAACTAGTTAGGGAGGCTTTGGTGAAAATGATCATAAAAGATGAATTGCCTTTTTGTTTTGTTGAGAGGGATGAGTTTAAGTTTTGTGAAGTTAGTGTGCCTAAATTAAAATTTCCATATAGGTATTCTATACTAAGGGATTGTTTTTCTTTGATTGTGAAGGAAAAGTAGAAATTATTTGATAGCATATCATCTCATTGTTGGAGAGTTTTATTGACTACCGACACTTCGACTAGCATTCAAAATGTGTCTTATATATGTTTGACTGTTCATTTCATTGATTCTCAATAAAATATACATAAATGGCATTTGAACTTTTGTATAATTAAAAGTCATTCTGGAGTTAATATTATAAATGCTATTGAGTTTTGCATGAATTAATGGGATTTTAGAAAGTTGATTTACATTACAGTTGACAATGCATGAAATAATGATGTTGCAGTTGAACAATTGAAAAAAAAAGCTTATCATGAAAAGTGTTGTACCTTTGACAGGCGAGCATTTTCATATGAGATATTGTGCTCATATACTAAACTTAATTGTCAGAGATGGCATTGCAGTAGTTGAGGTTGCTATTCAAAAAATTAGAGGTGTGGTGAAATATGTGAGGAGCAGTCCTAAAAGATTAGTTATGTTTATGTCATGTGTTGAAAAGCAAACTTGACATATGATTCTTCATTGCAATTATATTGTCCTACAAGATGAAATTCAACTTATTTGATGCTACAAACTGATATAAAATATCAAAAAGAATTTGATAAGTTGGAGGACAAAGAAAAAAAGTTTTTGAAGGAGTTTGGTTCAAACGTTCCAACTGAGAGAGACTGAACAAATGCCAAAATTTTGAATCGTTTCTTGAAAACTTTTTATTAGGTAACTTGTAAATTTTCTGGCTCATAATATTCTACCTCTGGTGTTTATTTTCCTGAGATTATTCGAATTTTGAAAAAAAATTGAACTTTGTGAAAATAGTAAAGATACAATGGTGTTTGAAATGGGTATGAAAATGAGGCATAAATTCAACAAATATTGGGGTTCTCTTCATTCAACAAATATTATGCTTTTTATAGCAGTAGTGTTGCATCCTAGATATAAGCTCAAATATCTCAAGGTTAAGTCCACTTAGCATTATGGAGAGGAATTGGCTAAAAATTTGGTGAAAAAGGTTATAAATGCTTTAAATGAGATGATGGATGATTATAAAGATTTAAATGAAGATGAATCAAAAGAAGATGATTTCTCTTCTACTGTGTTGAAGAAAAATGATGATTTCTTTGATGGTATTGATACTTATGTCGATGATTTTTTTTAGTTGAATTGAAGAAAGAACTAGAAGTTGAAGCTTTGGATGAGTTGGATAGGTACTTGGAGGACAATCTTGAAAAAAATAGAATTGATTTTGATCTTCTAAATTGGTTGAAGGTAAATGAGGTTAGGTATCCTTCTTTGGAAAATGTAGCAAGGGATGTATTTTCTATCTAAGCATGTACCATGGCCTACGAATCTACATTTAGCACTAAAGGGAGAAGTTTAGATAAATTTAGAAGTTCTTTAACACCTATTACAGCTGAAGTTCTCATATGTCTACAAGATTGGTTGAGAAGCTCAAACAAACCATTGAAATTGAAGAATTAGTTCTAGACCTTGATGATAATGAATCATGTTAGTATACAAATCATGTAAATTTTAATTTCACTTTTACTTATTTTATTCATTCAATTTAATAAAAATATGGTTCAATTAGAATTTTCAGTGGGGTCTCAAGATCCAAATATTCTTCCAACTATAGTTGGCCAGCTAAATTTGTAATGGGTGTATTAATTTTTATAAGGTAATATTTTTTTTTATTAATCTATCAACTATGAAATTTATCTCTGCATAATTAACACGTTTTCATCTTTGGTTGACCTTCTTCAGTGGAGGAAGAAAAGGGAGGAGTTGTAGAAAAGATAATTAATTGGGTTTGGATTTTCGTTGTTGTTCCATGACGAACCTTTGAAATGATTATTATCATGGTTGATATTAGTTGTATTTTTTTGTTATATTAAGCGACCTAATTTTAGCAATTACTTAAGTAATAATTACTGCTACCAATCTTTGTGGTCATCTTTAGCTATTCCTTAATATTTTAAGTAATTGTTTAAAAAATGTAGTATTGCTATTATGGTTAACTTTCACTCGGCTGAACAAAGCCAACTTGTGAAAAAATAAAGAACCAAATTAAGCACACAACTCAGTCCCATTCTATTTAACATTTCTATACTTTTCTCCACATCAAAGCTTCTGACAAGGTAATGGAACTTGTTTGGGGTATTCAGCCTATTTGACAAAACAAAATTGGCCCAATTTGAGTTTGAAAGATACATAACTAAGGAATGATAAATGGTACAATAATAGGTTTTAACATGAACTAACTTAACTAGTTTAAAGAAAATAAATTGAAAAAAATGTCCAAACTCCGTTGGGTCCCGGAACCATTTTCTCCTACCCAAAATCTCCGATCTCCGTCCCATCCCGTCTGATTACTTTCAACCTATGGGATGGGTCTGGATCTTAAAAAAAATCTCCAAACTGTGGGAAGGGACTGGAGATTTGTAATCCCCATTCCGTCCCGTCCCATGAGCACCCCTAGCATTGAGTGGTTTATAAGTTTTGTTTAAAAAATAAAATAACAAAAAATTTATTTTTATTATTTTTTGATATTTTCAAAGGTTATAACCTTTCAAAATATAATAATTTTTAAATTTTTTCAAATGTGAATACAATATTTAGTTATACTAATCATTATATTTATATATTATATAAATTCACTATAAACAATTTTATTGATAAATATTCTAATAATAATCAAAAAATAAATTAATAATCCATTAATAATAAGATAGATATTAATTAACATATAATTACAAAACTTAAAATGATTCAGAAGTAAAGAAAAATATTTTACTATATAATAATTTTTTGTTTTTGAATTTTTTTCTTTTAATAAGTTTATCTATATTTTTTTAATGAAAAATAATTTATATAAATTATATTTGTCTAACTATTAATTTATTTCGTAATTAATATTTATATATAAATAAACAAATAAATAATTAAAATGAAAATTTAAAATTATAATAAAAAAATGAGATTTATTATTTATTATTTAGGGATACCAGTCTAATTTAAATTAGATCCGTCTCACTAATAATGTATTTTGTAATTAATATTTCTATAAAAATAAACTGATAAATAATTAAAATAAAAATTTAAAATTATTCTGAAGAAAAATCAAAATGAGATTTAAGATTTTTATTAATGTATACTAGTTTAATAGTTTAAGTATTTAGAGGTTTTGACGTTAGGAGTTTAGCGATTTATGTTTTTAGGCTTTTAGTGGTTTATAGGTTTTATATAAAAAAATAAAATTACAAAAAAAATTTCTATAATTTGTTATCATTTTCATAATTTATAACCATTGAAAATATAATATTATTTACAATTTTTTGAAATGTGAATACAATATTTAGTTATACTAATATTAATAATTATATATCATATAAATTCAATATAAACAATTTTATTGTTAGACAATATAATAATTATCAAAAATTAAATTTATAAAGTATTAGTAAAATATGATATTAATTAAAAATATTTACAAACCCCAAATTGTTTCAAAAATAAAGTAAAATATATTACTGGATAATAATTTTTAATTTTTAAATTTTTATTTCTTTTAGAACCATATATTTTTTTAAAAAAAATAAATTAATTAAATTATATTTGTCGCACTCATTCTTTATTTTGTAATAAATATTTCAATAAAAATAAACTAATAAATAATTAAAATGAATATTTAATATTATTATAAATAGAAATAAAAATGACATTTATTAATTCTTAAGTAGTATATAGCAGTTTAATGGTTTATGTATTTAGGCATTACAAGGTTTAGGTGTTTACTGATTTAACTGTGTATGCATTTAGTGGTTTATAGGTTTTATTTAAAAAAAATAAAAAAAAAATTATTTTTATTATTTTTTGATATTTTCAAAGGTTATAACCTTTCAAAATATAAAATATTTAAAATTTTTTCAAAAGTGAATAAATATTTATTTATAATAATCATAATAATTATATCTCATATAAATTCAATAAAAACAATTTTATTGATAGATATTCTAATAATTATCAAAAAATAAATTAAAAATCTATTATCAATAAGATTGATATTACTTAAAATATAATATCAAAACCTAAAATGATTGAAAAGCAAAGCAAAATATATTACGTAATAATAATTATTTGTTTTTAAATTTGTATTCTTTTTATAAACTTATCTATTATTTGATGAAAAATAATTTTTATAAATTATATTTTTAACTCATAATTTATTTTATTATTTATATATATATATAAATAATAAACAAAACAATCAAAATGAATTTTTAAATTAAAATGAAAACAAATAAAAATGAGATTTATTAATTATTATTTAGGGGATACCCGTTTAAATTATTATCTATATCGGGGTTTCGGGATTTTGTAGTTTAGTGATTTAAGTAATTAGGCATTTAGTGATTTATAGGTTTTATTTTTTCAATGATATAATAAAAAAAATATTTTTTTTTGTTTCTTGACATGTTCAAAGGTTATAATCTTTGAAAATATAAATAATTTCAAATTTTTTTCAAAAGTGAATACAATATTTAGTTATAATAATTATTAAATTTATATATCATATAATTTAAATAAAAATATTTTGATTGATAAATATTCTAATAATGATCAAAAAATAAATTAATAATCTATTATTAATAAGTTTAGATATCAATTAAAATATAATTACAAAACCTAAAATGATACAGAAACAAAGTAAAATATATTACTATATAATAATTTTTTGTTTTTTATTTTTTTCTTCTTTTAATAAGTTTATATATATTTTATTGTTGAAAAATAATTTATTTAAATTATATTTTTCTAACTAATAATTTATTTTGTATTTAATATTTATATAAAAACAAACAAATAATTAATTAAAAACATTATTTAAAATTATAATGAAAAAAATAAAAATAAGATTTATTATTTAAGATATACCTGTTTAAAAAATTTATCTATTTAAGGTTTGCGAGATTTAGAAGTTATTGATTTAAGTTTTTAGGCATTTAATGGTTTATAGCTTTTATTTAAAAAATGAAATAACAAAAAATTTATTTTTGATATTTTTTCAAATTTTCAAATGTCATAACATTTGAAAATATAATAATTTTAAACTTTTTTAAAAATGTGAATACAATATTTAGTACTAATAATTATTATAACTATATATAATATAAAATAAATATAAACAATTTTATTGAAAAATATTATATCACTTATCAAAAAATAAATTAATAAACTATTATTAAAATGATAGATATAAATTAAAATATAGTTGAAAAACCTAAAATGATTCAAAATCAAAGTAAAATTTATTAATAAATAATAATTTATTTAGTTTTTGCATCATTTTATAAACTTATATTTTTTTTTTGATGAAAAATATATTATTTAAATTATATTTGTCACTCATAATTTATTTTGTAATTAATATTTCTATAAATTATTTAAATTATATTTAAGGTTTACGAGTTTAAAGGTTTAGGTATTTAGGGACTTTAGGGTTTAAAAGTTTAGAGATTTATGTATTTAGGCATTTAATGGTTTATATGTTTTATTTAAACAATGATATAACAAAAAATTTATTTTTGTTATTTTTTCTCATTTTTGAAGCTTATAACCTTTGAAAATATAACAATTTTTAAATTTTTTTTATATATGAATACTATATTTAGTTATGATAATCTTAATAATTATATATCATGTTAATTCAATATAAACAATTATATTGATAGATATTATATTAATGATCAAAAAATAAATTAATAAACTATTATTAATAAGAGAGATATTTTTCAAAATATATTTGCAAAACGTAAATTTATTCATAATCAAAGTAAAATATAATACTAAATAATAACTTTTTTGATGTTTTGCTTCTTTTTATAAGTTTATATTTTTTGTTATTAAATGTAAATTATTTAAATTATATTTGTCTTTTACATAATTTATTTTTAATTAATAATTCTATAAAAATAAACTAATAAATAATTAAAATGAATATTTAAAATTATAATGAATACAAATAAAATTAAGATTTAATATTTATTATTTGGGATATACTAGTTTAATGGTTTACATATTTATGTGTTTTGAGGTTTAATGATTTAAGTGTTTAGGCCTTTAGTGATTTATAATTTTATTTAAAGAATGAAAAAATAAAAAATTTAATTTTTTGATTTTATTTTTAATTTTCAAAGGTTATAACGTTTGAAAATATAATAATTTTTAATTTTTTTTAAATGTGAATATAATATTTAGTTATAATATTCTTAATAATT
The DNA here is from genome assembly GCA_029783825.1 of Sapria himalayana. Lineage (NCBI taxonomy): Eukaryota > Viridiplantae > Streptophyta > Magnoliopsida > Malpighiales > Rafflesiaceae > Sapria > Sapria himalayana. The sequence continues at coordinate 26,189 of JAREIK010004289.1, read as the reverse complement.
ATATCTAATGTAAACTCAATATAAATAATTTTATTGATAAATATTATAATAATTATCAATAAAAAATTAATAAACTATTATTAATAAGAATGATATAAATTAAAAAATAATTGCAAAAACTAAAGTGATTCATAATCAAAATAAAATATATTACAAAATAATAAATTTTTGTTTTTAAAATTGTGCCTCTTTTATTAAGCATATATATTTTTTTTGATAAAAAATAAATTATTTAAAATAGATCTGTCGCACTAATAATTTATTTTGTAATTAATATTTCTATAAAAATAAACTGATAAATAATTAAAATGAAAATTTAAAATTATACTTAATAAAAATTAAAATGAGATTTATTATTTATTATTAATGTATACCAATTTAATAGTTTAAGTATTTAGAAGTTTTGTCGTTTAGGAGTTTAGCGATTTATGTTTTTAGGCTTTTAGTGATTTATGGGTTTTATTTAAACAATAAAATAACAAAAAAAAATTGAAATTTTTTGTCATTTTCATAGGTTAACCTTTGAAAATAAAATAATATTTAAATTTTTTTGAAATGTGAATACAATATTTAGTTATAATAATTTTAATAATTTTATATCATATAGATTCAATATAAACAATCTTATTGATAGATATTATAATAATGATCTAAAATTAAATTAATAAACTACTAATAATGATATAGATATTAATTAAAAAAATATTTACAAAACCCAAATTGATTGAAAATTTAAGTAAAAAATATTGCTGGATAATAATTTTAATTTTTAAATTTTTACTTCTTTTATAAGCGTATATTTTTTTTATGATTAAAAATAAATTATTTAAATTATATTTCTCACACTCATAATTTATTTTATAATAAATATTTTTATGAAAATAAACTAATAATTAATTAAAATGAATATTTAAAAATATAATAAATAGAAATTAAAATTAGATTTCTTAATTATTATGTATTAAATAGCAGTTTAATGGTTTATGTGGTGAGGTATTACAGGATTTAGGTGTTTACTGATTTAATTGCATTTTTATTTAGTGGTTTATAGGTTTTATTTAATAAATAAAATAACAAAACATTTATTTTTATTATTTTTTGTTATTTTCAAAGGTTATATCCTTTGAAAATATAATAATTTTTAAATTTTTTTCAAAACGAATTCAATATTTAGTTATAAAAATAATTATATTTATATATCATATAAATTCAATATAAACAATTTTAGTGATTAATATTCTAATAATGATCAAAAAATAAATTAATAATCTATCATTAATAATATATATATATTAATTAAAATATAATTGCAAAACATAAAATGATTCAGAAGCAAACCAAAATAATTTACTATAAAATAATTATTTGTTTTGTAATTTTTTTAAATTTAAAATGTTTGTCTATATTTTTTTGATTAAAATTAATTTACCTAAATTATATTTGTTTAACTCATAATTTATTTTTTAATTAATATTTATATAAAAATAAACAAATAAATAATTAAAATGAATATTTAAAATTATAATAAAAAAATGAGATATATTATTTATTATTTAGGGTATACTGGTTTAATTTAAATTATATCTGTCTCACTAATAATTTATTTTGTAATTAATATTTCTATTAAAATAATCTGATAAATAATTAAAATAAAAATTTAAAATTTGAATAAAAATTAAAATGAGATTTATGATTTATTATTAATGTATAACAATTTAATAGTTTAAGTATTAAGTGGTTTTGTCGTATAGGTGTTTAGCGATTCATGTTTTTAGGCATTTAGTGGTTATAGGTTTTATTTAAAAAATAAAATAACAAAAAAAAATTTAGTAATTTTTTGTCATTTTTAAAGGTTATAACCTTTGAAAATATAATAATATTTAAAATTTTTTGAAATGTGAATACATTATTTACTTATAATAATTTTAATAATTATAAAGCATATAAATTCTATATAAACAATTTTATTGATAGATATTATAATAATTATCAAAAATTAAATTAATAAACTTTTAATAATAAGATAGATATTAATTAAAAAATATTTAGAACATCAAAATTGATTCAAAATTTAAGTAAAAAAATATTATTGTATATAATTTTTAATTTTTAAATTTTTACTTCTTTTATAAGTGTATATATTTTTTTTATTAAAAATAAATTATTTAAATTATATTTGTCGCACTGATAATATATTTTGTAATAAATATTTATATAAAAATAAACTAATAAATAATTAAAATGAATATTTAAAATAATAATAAATTGAAATAAATATTAGATTTCTTAATTATTAAGTAGTATATAGCAGTTTAAAGGTTTATGTATTTAGGCATTACGGGCGTTAGAAGTTTACTGATTTAATTGTGTATGCATTTAGTCGTTTATAGGTTTTATTTAAATATTAAAATAACAAAAACATTTATTTTTATTATTTTTTTATAGTCTAAAAGGTGATAACCTTTGAAAATATAATAATTTTTAAATTTTTTTCAAAAGTGAATATAATATTTAGTTATAATAATCATTATATTTATATTTCATATAATTTCAATATAAATAATTTTATTGATAAATATTCTAATAATTATCAAAAAATAAAATAATAAACTATTATTAATAAGATAGATATCAATTAAAATATAATTACAAAACCTAAAATAATTCATATACAAAGCAAAATATATTACAATGTAATAATTTTTTGTTTTCATTTTTTTTTAAAGTTTATGTTTATTTTTTGATTAAAAATAATTTATATAAATTATATTTGTCTAACTCATAATTTATTTTGTAATTAATATTTATATAAAAATAAACAGATAAATAATTAAAATGAATATTTAAAATTATAATTAAAAAAATGAGATTTATTAATTATTATTTATGGTATACCTATTACATTTTAATTATATCTATCTCACTAATAATTTATTTTGTAATTAATATTTCTATAAAAATAAACTAATAAATAATTAAAATAGAAATTTTAAATTATACTGAATTAAAATTAAAATTAAATTTATGATTTATTATTAATGTAAACCATTTTAATGTTTTAAGTATTTAGATGTTTTGTCATTTGAAATTTAGCTATTTATGTTTTTAGGCATTTATTGGTTTATAGGATTTATTTAAACAATAAAATAATAAAAAAAATTTATAATTTTTCTCATTTTCATAAGTTATAACCTTTGAAAATATAATAATATTTAAAATTATTTTAAATGTAAATATAATATTTTAGCTATAATAATATTAATTATTATATATCATGTAAATTCAATATAAACAATTTTATTGATAGATATTATAATAATGATCAAAAATTAAATTTATAAACTATTAATAAAACGATAGAAATTAATTAAAAAATATTTACAAAACCAAATTGAATCAAAATTAAACTAAAATATATTACTGGATAATAATATTAAATTTTTAAATTTTTACTTCTTTTATATGCGTATATATATTATTTCATTAAAAATAAATTATTTAAATTATATTTGTCGCACTCATAATTTATTTTGTAATAAATATTTCTATAAAAAAATAAACTAATAAATAATTAAAATGAATATTTAAATTATAATAAATAGAAATAAAAATATGATTTATTATTTATTATGTATTATATATCGGTTTAATGGTTACTGTATTTAGGCTATACGGGGTCTAAGAGTTTACTTACTTAACTGTGTATGGATTTAGTAGTTTATAGGTTTATTTAAAAAATAAAAAAACAAAAAAATTATTTTAATTATTTTTTGATATTTTCAAAGGTTATAACCTTAGAAAATATAATAATTTTTAAATTTTTTTTCAAAAGCGAATTCAATATTTAGTTATAATAATCATTATATTTAAATATCATATAAATTAAATAAAAACTATTTTACTGATAAATATTCTAATATTGATCAAATAATAGATTAATAATCTATTATTAATAAGATAGATATCAATTATAATATAATTACAAAACCTAATATGATTCAGAGGCAAAGCAAAATATATTACTATATAATAATTTTTTTGTTTTGAAATTTTTTTTCTTTTAAAAAGTTTATCTATATTATTTTGATGAAAAGTAATTTATATAAATTATATTTGTGTAACTCATAATTAATTTTGTAATTCATATTTATATAAAAATAAACAAATAAATAATTAAATTTGAAAATTTAAAATTAAAATGAAAAAAAAATGAGATTTATTCTTTATTATTTAGGATATACTAGTTTAATTTAAATTAGATCTGTCTCACTAATAATTTATTTTGCAATTAATATTTCTATAAAAATAAACTGATAAATAATTAAAATAAAAACTAAAATTATACTGAATAATTAAAATAATTTATTTTGTTCCTCTCTCACCTCTAGAATGATTGCTAAAGCTCTAACCAAAATAATAGGAGCTTTTACTTTATCTCTATCATGTCTCATCATATTTGATGTTGAATCACTGGGCTATCAAAGGTAATTTGACTCATGTATGCTAACAGACTAAACCAAAGTTGTACCCCTATGTGTTGAAATAGCTAGTTGTTGAGGATGATATTTATATTGATTATTTTAATTTTTTCTAAAATATCTCTAATGCACACACTCAAAGCAATTTTTTTAAAACATAGTTCACCTCTAAAAAAATAACCACCTTGTAGCCTATTAGAACAAACTAGCCCCTGGGCAGTTTTAGCAGGGCAAGAAGTATGAGCTCTCTTTCAATCAAGAAACAAAAAATTTATTTTATTGGCATGTCTAAGCCATTTTTTTATATCCTCATGGATATGAAAAGTATCATTTCTTTCTTTTTATATTAAATGAGTTATGTATACAAGCTCACAATACCCAAAACGGTTTAAATGAATCATATTCAAATGTAAAAAATGTTTTAATCATTGCTCAAAATATTAGACTTTCATATTGACACTTGATGTCACAAATCAATGGAAAAAGCGATAGTGATATTTCCAATCCCAAGAATTTTAGCTATAGAAAGTTATAAAGAGGAGTACTCGAGCTTTAACTATTTCTAGTGTCATAACTTTTGCCCTTGAGGAATGTCCAAAGTTACAATCATTCCTAGTGCAATGACTTTTCAATATAAAAATAAAATGTACAAGCTATTGTCATATCCAATACTGTGACACAGTATTATAGTAATTATATATGTAATAATGATAATTCTTTGTGCCATAACATTATGTTCAACAGAGAGACACAATTTATGGCATATTCTCATCGATATGATTTTGTGTTCTAGAGACAAAATATACAATCATTACCATTGCTAATGCTACAATAATCTAAAGCAAGAAAGAGATTGAATCCATAACTCACCCCTTGAGTCATGACATTGTGTTACATATACAAAAAAATAAATCTTTGACATTCCAAAAAGTTGTGAATTTCAATTTAAATTTAACAATTAGTCATTTGATTATAAAAGTGGAAAACATGAGATTTAGGATTTATTGTTTATGGATTAGGGTTATAGTTTATGGTTTAAGGTTTAGGATTTAAAGTTTAGGGTTTATGGTTTTTTTTGTTTTTTTTGTTTTTTTTCGGAAAATACACACTTTAGTTATCATTTAGGCACACAACTTACAAGAGCCTAAAAAACTGACTAATTTAGGCGAGCCCACCATATCATATGCACCTTAATGATTCTATGCATAAAATACATAAAAAAACCTAATGCCTAATAATTCCAAGCATACGAATACAACTAAAATCACCTGGCATTCCCTGACTTCAGAGTTGGCATTGAGTCATTTTGCACATTGCGTCCTTTCAATTCTGATTTTTCCAATCCTATTTTTGGAACCTGAATGATGCACCATATTAAAACTATGCAAATATAAAATTGTGCATGTGTGTTACATGCAGTAATGAGCATTTGCCTATGTCATTGCTATCCAATGGAATACATGTAAAACTGAATACCCATAAATCCAAAAGTCTATATCTACGGCACTTTGTCAATTCATTCTCACCTTTGAATTCCACATTCTTTTGCTACAATGATCCTCAAAAGATTATCTCCTGGGTTAGAATGCTTCCCCCTAGAGCTCCAAGAAGTGGCTATATATATCACCCACATAATATCAAAAAATAAGCATGCATCGGTGTGCATGTGTGATGAGGTCCATCTCATAGTGTAATTATATACGTGTGCAACCAAGCTAATATACAAGTAAAATTACAAAATGCTATTAAGATGGGTCTTCTGCTCCCGGGAGTGTAGCATCACCTAATGTTTATTTACAAAATTCATTAGTGGGCCCCATTTAGAGATACTGATGGGTCCAGTTGCCCGCATTGCATGTATATAGAGAATGGACAAGATTGTGTGTGTGAGTATTTCATGATCCATCTTTACAAGTACATAGTGCATACAAAGTCCAAAATACAAATAAGACTACAAACAAAAACTACGAGTTTGAATCTTTGGCTCCCGTGTGGCTGGTCTAGACTCCATTGCTTACTGTCCTTGCTTAGTGTTGCTTTAGATTTTTCCAGCTCTCCAATTAATCATGGATTACCTACTTATCGTGTTGGGCGATGGTTGGGTGCCCCTTTATGCTGCTTGATAGGGCTAGTGGTACCCACTCTTAGTTACTCATGGGTTTACTCATGACCACTTTGCTCGGTCTCTTCAGTTGTCTGGATGTTATCATCCCGGCTTGCTAGTGGGGCCCTATACAAGCTGTTGGCCCATACCTATGGCTACTTCCAGGACTTTCTGGCCCCTCTAAATGCTATACCAAAATTGACAAGAATATGTGCACGTGTGTACCGTGGTCCGTCGCTATGTGTGTGTGGTGCAGCAGTATCAGGCTTTAGGAGTTTAGTAATTTAAGTATTTAGGTATTTTGTGGTTTATAGAGTTTATTTAAATATTTAAATAACAAAAAAATTATTTTTATGATTTTTTCTCATTTTCAAGGTTATAAGCATTGAAAATATTATAATTTTTAATTTTATTTCAAATGTTAATATAATATTTAATTATAATAATCATAAAAATTAAATATCATGTAAATTTAATATAAATAAATTTATTGATCAATATTATAATACTGATCATAAAATAGATTAATAAACTATTATTAATAAGATAGATATTAATTAAAATATATTTGCCAAACCAAAAACGATTCAAAATCAAAGTAAAATATATATTACTAAATAATAATTTTTTATTTTTAAATTTTTGATTCTTTTTATAAGCTTATACATTTTTTTATGAAGATAAATTATTTAAATTATATTTGTCTCATTTATAATTTTTTTTTTCAATTAATATTTCAATAAAAATAAACTAATAAATAATTAAAATGAATATTAAAATTATAAAGAATACAAATAAAAATGAGATTTATTATTTATTATTTAGGGTATACCGATTTAATGGTTTAAGTATTTATGAGTTTAGGAGTTTAATGATTTAAGTGTTTAGAAATTTAGTAGTTTATTTGTTTTATTTAAATAATGAAATAACAAAAAAATATTTTTCAAATTTTTTATCAATTTTGAAAGTTATAACCTTTATAAATATAATAATTTTTAAATTTTTTTCAAATGTGAATACAATATTTAGTTATAATAAACTTAATAATTATATATCATGTAAATTAAAAATAAACAATTTTATTGAAAGATATTTATTAACTAAATATAAATATAAATATTATAATGATCAAAAAATAAATTAATAAACTATTATTTATTGATAGATATATATATATTATTTATAAATATTTAAACCTTTAAAGATTGTTTAAGTATTTAAAGGTTTTTGGGTTTAGGAGTTTAATGATTTAAGCATCTAAGTATTTAGTAGTTTATAGGTTTTATATAAACAATAAAATAACAAAAAAAATTATTTTTGTGATTTTATCTCATATTCAAATATGATAACCTTTAAAAATATAATAATTTTTAAATTATTTACAAATGTAAATATAATATTTAGTTATAATAATCATAATAATTATATATCATGTAAATTCAATATAAATAATATTATTGATATATATTCTAAAATTGATCAAAGAATAAATTAATAATCTATTATTAATAAGATAGATATTAATTAAAATATAATAAAAAAACCTAAAACGATTCAGAAGAAATCAAAATATATTAATATATAATAATTTTTGTTTTGAATTTTTTTTTCTTTTAAAATGTTTATCCATCTTTTTTTGATGAAAAATAATTTATATAAATTATTTTTGTCAAGCTCGATTTATTTTGTAATTAATATTTATAAATAAACAAACAAATAATTAATTAAAATGAATATTTAAAATTAAATTGAAAAAAATAATATTGAGATTTATCTTTATTATTTTGGGTATACCAGTCTAATTTAAATTAGATTTATCTCACTAATAATTTATTTTATAATAAATATTTATATAAATATAAACTGATACATAATTAAAATAAAAATTTAAAATTATACTTAATAAAAATTAAAATGAGATTTATGAATTATTATTAATTTATACCAGTTTAATATTTTATGTATTTAGAGGTTTTTCATTTATGACTTTAGCAATTTATATTTTTAGGCATTTAATGGTTTATAGGTTTTATTTAAACAATGAAATAACAAAAAAATTATTTTTGATATTTTTTCATATTTTCAAAGGTTAGAACCTTTGAAAATATAATAATTTTAAAATTTTTTAAAAATATGAATACAATATTTATAAATAATAATCATTATAATTATATATAATATAAAACTAAACAATCAAAATGAATTTTTTAAATTATAATGAAAATAAATAAAAATGAAATTTATTAATTATTAAAATAGGGTATACCAATTTAAACGATTATCTATATAAAGGTATTTGGATTTTGTAGTTTAGTATATTAAATGCTTAGGCATTTAGTGATGTATAGGTTTTATTTAAACAATAGAATAATAAAGAAAAAAATATTTTTTTTTATTCTTTCACATTTTCAAAGGTAATAACCTTTGAAAATTAATAATTTTAAATTTTTTTTCAAAAGTAAATACAATATTTAGTTATAATAATCATTATATTTATATATCATATAAATTCAATATAAACTATTTTATCGATAAATATTCTAATAATGATCAAAAAATAAATTAATAATTTATTATTAATAAGATAGATATCAATTAAAATATAATTTCAAAACCTAAAATAATTCAAAAGCAAAGCAAAATATATTATAATATAATAATTTTTTGTTTTGAATTTTTTTTATTTTAAAAAGTTTATGTATATTTTTTGATTAAAAATAATTTATATAAATTATATTTGTCTAACTCATAATTTATTCTGTAATTAATATTTATATAAAAATAAACAAATAAATAATTAAAATGAATATATAAAATTATAATGAAAAAAATGATAATTATTAATTATTATTTAGGGTATACCAGTTTACTTTTAATTATATTTGTCACACTAATAATTTATTTTGTAATTAATATTTCTATAAAAATAAACTGATAAATAATTACAATAAAAATTTTAAATTATACTGAATAAAAATTAAAATGAGATTTATGATTTATTATTAATGTATACCAGTTTAATGATTTAAGTATTTAGATGTTTTGTCATTTGAAAATTTAGCGATTTATGTTTTTAGGCATTTAGTGGTTTATAGGTTTTATTTAAACAATAAAATAATAAAAAATTATATATAATTTTGTCTCATTTTCATAGGTTATAACCTTTGAAAATATAATAATAATTAAAATTTTTTTAAATGTAAATATAATATTTTAGTTATAATAATATTAATAATTATATATCATATAAATTCAATATAAACAATTTTATTGATATATATTATAATAATGATACAGATTATATTAATAAACTATTAATAAAAAGATAGAAATTAATTAAAAAATATTTACAAAACCCAATTTGATTCAAAATTAAAGTAAAATATATTACAAGATAATAATTTTAAATTTTTAAATTTTTACATCTTTTATATGCGTATATATATTATTTCATTAAAAAAATTAATTAAATTATATTTGTCGCACTCATAATTTATTTTGTAATAAATATTTCTATAAAAATAAACTAATAAATAATTAAAATGAATATTTAAAATTATAATAAATAGAAATAAAAATTAGATTTATTATTTATTATGTATTATATATTGGTTTATGGTTACTGTATTTAGGCATTACGGGGTCTAGGAGTTTACTTATTTAACTGTGTTTGCATTTAGTAGTTTATAGGTTTTATTTAAAAAATAAAAAAACAAAAATTTTATTTTTGTTATTTTTTGATATTTTCAAAGGTTATAACCTTAGAAAATATAAAAATTTTTAAATTTTTTTCAAAAGTGAATTCAATATTTAGTTAAAATAATCATTATATTTATATATCATATGAATTCTAAATAAACTATTTTATTGATAAATATTCTAATAATGATCAAAAAATAAATTAATAATCTATTATTAATAAGATAGATATCATTGATAATATAAATACAAAACCTAAAATGATTCAAAAGCAAAGCAAAATATATTACTAAATAATAATGTTTTGTTTTGAATTTTTTTTTATTTTTAAAAAGTTTATCTATATTATTTTGATTAAAAATAATTTTATAAATTATATTTGTGTAACTCATAATTTATTTTGTAATTAATATTTATATAAAAATAAACAAATAAATAATTAAATTTGAATATTTAAAATCAAACTAAAAAAATGAGATTTATTCTTTATTATTTAGGATATACCAGTTTTATTTAAATTAGATATGTCTCACTAATAATTTATTTGGAAATTAATTTTTCTATAAAAATAAACTGATAAATAATTAAAATAAAAATTAAAGTTATACTAAATAATTAAAATAATTTATTTTGTTCCTCTCTCAACTCTAGAATGATTGCTAAAGCTCTAATTAAAATAATAGTAGCTTTTACTGTATCTCTATTATGTCTCATCATATTTGATGTTGAATCACTGGGCTATCAAAGGTAATTTGTCTAATGTACGTTTACCGACTAAACCAAAGTTGTACCCCTATGTGTTGAAATAGCTAGTTGTTGAGGATGCTATTTATATTGATTATTGTAATTTCTTTTAAAATATCTCTCATGCACACACTCAAAGAAAATTTTTTAAAACATAGTTCACCTCTAAAAAAATAACCACCTTGTAGCCTATTAGAACAAACTTGCCCCAGGGCGGTTTGAGCCGGGCAAGAAGTATGGAATCTCTTTCAATCAAGAATCAAAAAATTTATTTGATTGGCATGTCTAAGCCTTTTTTTATATCCTCATGGATATGAAAAGTATTATTTCTTTATTTTTATGTTAAATGAGTTATGTATACAAGCTCACAATAACCAAAAAGGTGTAAATGAATACAATATTTAATAATAATAATCATTATAATTATATATAATATAAACTAAATATAAACAATTTTATTTATAGATATGTTATCAATTATTAAAAATTAAATTAATATGCTATTATTAATATGATAGATATAAATTAAAATATAATTAAAAAACCTAAAATGATTCAATAACAATGTAAAATTTATTATTAAATAATAATTTTTGTTTTTTAGTTTTTGCTTCTTTTTATAAGCTTATATATTTTTTTGATGAAAAATAAATTATTTAAATTATATTTGTATCACTCATAATTTATTTTGTAATTAATAATTCAATATATTATTTAAATTATATTTAAGGTTTACGAGTTTAAAGGTTTAAGTATTTAGGGGCTTCCAGGTTTATGAGTTTAGAGATTTATGTGTTTACGTATTTAATGGTTTATAAGTTTTATTTAAACAATGATATTACACAAAATTTATTTTTGTTATTTTTTATCATTTTTGAAGATTATAACCTTTGAAAATATAACAATTTTTATTTTTTTTTATGTGAATACTATATTTAGTTATGATAATCTTAATAATTATTTATCATGTAAATTCAATATAAACAATTATATTGATAGATATTATAATAATGATCAATAAATAAATTAATAAACTATTATTAATTAGAAAATTTTATTTAAAATGTATTTGCAAAACGTAAATTTATTCAAAATCAAAATAAAATATATTTCTAAATAATACTTTTTTTGATTTTTTGCTTCTTTTTATAAGTTTATATTCTTTTTTATTAAAAGTAAATTTTTTAAATCATATTTGTCTTCCTCATGATTTATTTTTAATTTATAATTCTATAAAAATAAACTAATAAATAATTAATATGAATATTTAAATCTATAATGAATACAAATAAAATTGAGATTTATTATTTATTATTTAGGATATACTAGTTTAATGGTTTAAGTATTTAGGTGTTTTGGGGTTTAGTTATTTAAGTGTTTAGGCCTTTAGTGATTTATAGTTTTTATTTAAAGAATGAAAATATAAAAAGCTTAATTTTTGATTTTTTTTTATTTTTTAATTTTATAACCTTTGAAAATATAATAATTTTTAATTTTTTTAAAATATGAAAATAATTTTTAGTTATAATAATCTTAATAATTTTATATAATGTAAATTCAATATAAATAATTTTATTAATACAAATTATAATAATGATCTATAAAAATTTAATAAACTATTATTAATAAGAATGATATAAATTAAAATATAATTATAAATTCTAAAATGATTCAAAATCAAAATAAAATATATTACTAAATAAAATATATTACTAAATAAAATATATTAATAAACTATTATAATTTTTTCGTTTTGGAGTTTATCAATTTATTTTTTTAGGCATTTAGTGGTTTATAGGTTTTATTTAAACAATAAAATAACAAAAAAAAAATTTGTAATTTTTTCTAATTTTCATAGGTTATAACCTTTGAAAATATAATAATATTTAAAATTTTTTGAAATGTGAATACAATATTTAGTTATTTTAATATTAATAATTATATATCATATAAATTCAATATAAACAATTTTATTGATAGATAATATAATAATGATCAAAAATTAAATTAATGAACTATTAATAATAAGATAGATATTAATTAAAAAATATTTACAAAACCCAAATCGATTCAAGATTAAACTATAATATATTACTGTATAATAATTTTTAATTTTTAAATTTTTACTTCTTCTATAAGCGTATACATTTTTTTTTGATTAAAAATAAATTATTTAAATTATATTTGTCGCACTCATAATTTATTTTGTAATTAATATTTCTATAAAATAAACTTATAAATAAATAAAATGAATATTTAAAAAGATAATAAATTGAAATAAAAATTAGATTTCTTAATTATTTTACTGTGTATGCATTTAGTGGTTTATAGGTTTTATTTAAAAATTAAAATAACAAAATATTTAATTTTATTATTTTTTTGATATTTTCAGAGGTTATAACATATGAAAATATAATAATTTTTAAAATTTTTTCAAATGTAAATTCAATATTTAGTAATAATAATCACTATATTTATATATGATATAAATCCAATATAGACATTATTATTGATAAATATTATAAATATGATCAAAAAATAAATTATTAATCTATTATTAATAAGATAGATATCAATTAAAATATAATAAAAAAACATAAAGTGATTAAGAAGATATCAAAATATATTACTATATAATAATTTGTTGTTTTGAAATTTATTTTTTCTTTTAAAAAGTTTATCCAAATTTTTTTTATTAAATTTAATTTATAAAATTATATTTGTCTAATTCATAATTTATTTATTTATTAATATTTATATAAAAATAAACAAATAAATAATTAAAATAAATATTTAAAATTATAATGAAAAAAATAATATTGAGATTTCTTATTTATTATTTTGGGTATACCAGTCTAAATTAAATTAGATCTGTCTCACTAATAATTTATTTTGTAATTAATATTTCTATAAAAATAAACTGATAAATAATTAAAATAAAAATTTAAAATTATACTGAATAAATATTAAAATGAGATTTATGATTTATTATTAATGTGTAACAGTTTAATATTTTAAATATTTAGAGGTTTTTTCCTTTATGAATTTACAAATTTATGTTTTTAGGCATTTAGTGGTTTATAGGTTTTATTTAAACAATGGAATAACAAAAAAAATATTTTTGATATTTTTTCACATTTTCAAAGGTTATAACCTTTGAAATTATAATAATTTTAAATTTTTAAAAAATGTGAATACACTATTTAGTAATAATAATCATTATAATTATATATAATATAAACTAAATATAAAATATTTTATTGATCGATATGATATCAATTATCAAAAAGTAAATTAATATGCTATTATTAATATGATAAATATAAATTAAAATATAATTACAAAACCTAAAAATATTCAAAATCCAAGTTAAATTTATTACTAAATAATATTTTTTTTAGTTTTTGCTTCTTTTTATAAGCTTATATTTTTTTTGATGAAAAATAAATTATTTAAATTATATTTAAGGCTTATGAGTTTAAAAGTTTAAGTATTTAAGTGCTTTTGTGTATAGGAGTTTAGAGGTTTATGTGTTTAGGCATTTAGTGGTTTATAAGTTTTATATAAACAATGATATAACAAAAAATATATTTTTATTATTTTTTTAAATTTTGAAGGTTATAACCTTTGAAAATATTATAATTTTAAATTTTTTTAAATGTGAATATAATATTTAGTTATAATAATCTTAATAATTATATATAATGTAAACTCAATATAAATAATTTTATTAATAGATATTTTAATAATGATCAATAAATAAATTAATAAACTAGTATTAATAAGAATGATATAAATTAAAATATAATTGTAGAATCTAAAATGATTCAAAATCAAAATAAGATATTTTACTAAATAATAATTTTTTATTTTAAAAATTTTGCCTTATTTTATAAGCATATATATTTTTTTGATGAAAAATAAATTATTTAAATTTTATCTATTTCACTAATAATTTATTTTGTAATTAATATTTTTATAAAAATAAATTGATAAATAATTAAAATGAATATTTAAAATTATAATAAATGCTAATAAAAATAGATTTATGATTTATTATTTAGGGTATACTTATTTAATGGTTTATGTTTTTTGTGGTTTTGGGGTTAAGGAGTTTATTGATTTATATGTTTGCACATTTATGTGTTTATAGGTTTTATTTAATCAATGAAATAACATAAAATTTATTTTTATGAATTTTCGATAATTTCAAAGGTTATTACCTTTTAAAATATAATAATTTTTAAATCTTTCTAAAATATGAATGAATATTTATTTATAATAATCTTAATAATTGTATTTGATGTAAATTTAATATAAAAAATTTTATTAATATATATTATTATAATGATCTAAAAATAAATTAACAAACTATTATTAATAAGATAGATATTAATTAATATATATATATATATATATATATATATATATATATATATATATATATATGCATAACCCAAAAAAATTAAAAATTAAAGTAAATTATATTACTAAATAAAATTTTAAATTTTTGAAATTTTGTTTATTTTTATAAGCTTATATTTTTTTTCATAAAAAATAATTTATTTAAATTATATATGACTTACTCATTATTTAATTTGTAATTAATATTTCGATAAAAATAAACTAAAAAATAATTAAAATGTATTTTTAAAATTATAATGAATACAAATAAAAATGAGATTTATTATTTGTTATTAATGTTATATATGTTTAATGGTTTAAGTATTTATGAAATTTTGGTGTTTAGGAGTCTAGAGATTTAAATGTTTAGGGATTTAGTGGTTTATAAGTTTTATTAAAATAATAGAATAATAAAAAATTATTTTGGTGACTTTTTATCATTTTTGAAGGTTATAACCTTTGAAAATATAATAATTTTTAAATTTTTTTCAAATGTAAATATAATATTTAGTTATAATAATCTTAATAATAATAATATATTTAAATTGAATATAAGTAATTTTATTGTTATATATTATAAAAATGATCAAATAATAAATTAATAAACTTTTATTAATAAGATTGATAGCAATAAAAATATAATTGCAAAACCTATATATAATGATAAAAAATAAAAGTAAAATATATTACTAAAAAATAATTTTTTGTTTTTAACTTTTTACTTCTTTATATAAGCTTTTTTTTGATTAAAAATAAATTATTAAAATTATATATGTCTCACTCATTATTTATCTTGTGCTTGATAGTTCTATAAAAAATAAACTAATAAATAATTAAAATGAATATTTAAAATTATAATAAATCCAAATTAAAATGAGATTTATGATTTATTATATATGGTATAACAGTTTAATAGTTTGATTATTTAGTGGTTTATAGGTTTTATTTATATAATAAAAATTTAAAATTTTATTTTGGATTTTTTCTGATTTTCAAAGGTTATAACGTTTGAAAATAGAATAATTTTAAAATTTTTTGAAATGTGAATATCGTGTATAATTATATTAATATTACTAATTATATATCATATATTTTCAAAATAAATAATTTTAATGATAGATATTATAATAATGATCAAAATGTAAATTAATAAACTATTATTAATAATATAAATATTAATTAAAATATATTTACATAACACATAATGATTCAAAATTAAATCAAAATATATTACTAAATAATAATATTTAATTTTTATAATTTTCCTTCTTTTTATAACCTCATATTTTTTTATTAAAATAAATTATTTAAATAATATTTGTCTCACTGAAATTTATTTTGTAATTAATTTTTCCAAAAAATTAAACTATAAATAATTAAAATTAATATTTAATATTATAATAAATTGAAATAAAAAAGAGATTTATTATTTATTAAGTTGTATATAGCTGTTAAAAGGTTTATGTATTAAGGGGTTTCAGGATTTATGAGCTTACTGATTTAAGTAAGTAAGCATTTAATGATTATAGGTTTTATTTAAAAAATGAAATTACAAAAAATTTATTTTTTTTTTCAAAATTTCAAATGTTATAACCTTGGAAAATATAATAATTTTAAATTTTTTTAAAAAGTTAATACAATAATTAGTTATAATAATCATTATATTTATATATCATATAAATTCAATATAAACATTTTTATTGAAAAATATTCTAATAATGATGAAAAAATAACTTAATAATCTATTATTAATAAGATAGATATCAATTAAAATATATTTACAAAACCTAAAATGATTCAGAAGCAAAGCAAAATATATTACTATATAATAATATTTTGGTTTGAAATTTTTTTTCTTTTAAAAAGTTTTTCTATATTATCTTGATGAAAAATAATTTATATAAATTATATTTGTGTAACTCATAATTTATTTTGTAATTAATATTTATATAAAATTAAACAAATAAATAATTAAATTTGAATATTTAAAATTAAAATGAAAAAAAAATGAGATTTATTCTTTATTATTTTGGATATATCAGTTTAAATTAAATTAGATCAGTCTCACTAATAATTTATTTTGTAATTAATATTTCTATAAAAATAAATTGATAAATAGTTAAAATAAAAATTAAAATTATACTGAATAATTAAAATAATTTATTTTGTTCCTCTCTCAACTCTAGAATGATTGCTAAAGCTCTAACCAAAACAATAGGAGCTTTACTCTATCTCTATTATGTCTCATCATATTTAATGTTGAATCACTGGGCTAACAAAGGTAATTTGACTCATGTTCGCTAACAGACTAAACCAAAGTTGTACCCCTATGTGTTGAAATAGCTAGTTGTTGAGGATGCTATTTATATTGATTAATGTAATTTCTTATAAAATATCTCTCATGCACACACTCAAAGCAATTTTTTTAAACTTAATTCACCTCTAAAAAAATAATCACCTTGTAGCCTATTAGAACAAACTAGCCCAGGGTGGTTTGAGCAGGGGAAGAAGTATGGGCTCTCTTTCAATCAAGAATCAAAAAATTTATTTTATTGGCATGTCTAAGCTTTTTTTTTATATCCTCATGGATATGAAAAGTATCATTTCTTTCTTTTTATATTAAATGAGTTATGTATACAAGCTTACAATACCCAAAAAGGTGTAAATGAATCATATTCAAATGTATTAAAGGTTTTGATCATTGCTCAAAATATTAGTCTTGCATATTGACACTTGAGGTCACAAATAAATGGAAAAAGCCATTGTGATTTTTCCAATCCCAAGAATTTTAGCTAAAGATAGTTATAAAGAGTAGTACTCGAGCTTTAACTATTTCTAGGGTCATGACTTTTGCTCTTGAGGAATGTCCAAAGTTAAAATCATTCCTAGAGCAATGACTTTAAAATATAAAGATAAAATGCACAAGCTATGGTTATATCCAATACTGTGACCCAGTATTATAGTGATTAAATATGTATTCATGATCATTCTTAATGCCATAACAATATGTTCAACAGAGAGACACAAGTTATGGCATATTCTCATCGATAATATTTTGAGTTCTAGAGACAATATATAATCGTGACCATTGCTAATGCTACAATAATCTAAAGCAAGAAGGAGAGTGAATCCATAACTCACCTCTTGAGTCATGACTTTGTGTTACATATACAAAAAGATAAATTTGTGACATTGCTAAAAGTGGTGAATTTCAATTTAAATTTAACACTTAGTCATTTGATTATAAAAGTGCAAAACATGAGATTTAGGATTTAGGGTTTATGGATTAGGGTTATAGTTTATGGTTTAAGGTTTAGGATTTAAAGTGTATGGTTTATGGGTTTTTATGTTTTTTTTATTCAGAAAATGCACACTTTATTTATCATTTAGGCACACAACTTACAAGAGACTAAAAAGCTGACTAATTTAGGCCATCCCACCAAATCCTATGCACCACAATGATTAGTTGCATAAAATACATAAAAAAACATAATGCCTAATAATTCCAAGCGTACGAATACAACTAAAATCACCTGGCATTCCCGAACATCAGAGTTGGCATTGAGTCATTATGCGCACTGCGTCCTTTCCATTCGGATTCGTCCATGCCTTTTGGAGGAACATGAATGATGCACCCTATTAAAACTATGCATATATAAGATTGTGTATGTGTGTGACATGCAGCATCAAGCGTTTGCCTATGTCATTGCTATGGAATGGAATACATGTAAAATTGAATACCCATAAATCCACAAGTCCATATCTACGGCACTTTGTCAATTCATTCATACCTCTAAATTCCACATTCTTTTGCTCCAATGATCCTCAAAAGAGTATCTCCTGGGTTAGAATGCTTCCTCCTCGAGCTCCAAGAAGTGGCTCTATGTTGCACCGACAAAACATCAAAAAATATGCACGCAACAGAGTGCATGCGTGATGAGGTCCATCTTATAGTCTAATTATCTACGCATACAACCAAGATAGAATTCAAGTAAAATTACAAAATACTATAAAGATGGGTCTTCTGCTCCCGGGAGTGTAGCATCACCTAATGTGTATTTACAAAATGCATTAGTAGGCCCCACTTAGAGATACTCATGGGTCCAGTTGCCCTCATTGCATGCTACATAGAGAATAGACAAGATTGTGTGTGTGAGTATGTCATGATCCGTCTCTACAAGTACATGGTGCATACAAAGTCCAAAATACAAATAAGACTACAAACATAAACTACAAGTTTGAATCTTTCGCTCCCGTGTGGCTGGTCTGGACTCCATTGCTTACTGGCCCTGCTTGGTGATGCTTCGGATTTTGCCATCTCTCCAATTAATCATGGATTACCCGCTTCTAATGTTGGGCGACAGGTTTGGTGGCCCTCTATGCTTCCTGATATGGCTAGTGGGACCCACTCCTAGCTACTCTTGGGTTTACTACCGACCACTTTGCTCGGTCTCATCAGTTGTTTGAATGTTATCATCCCAGCTTGCTAGTTGGTCCCTCTACAAGCTGGTGGCACATACTTCTGGCTGCTTCCAGGACTTGTTGGCCCCTCTAAATGCTACACCAAAATGGACAAGAATATGTGCACGAGTGTACTGTGGTCCATCGCTATGTGTGTGTGGTGTAGTAGTATCAGGGTTTAGGAGTTTAGTAATTTAAGTATTTAGGTATTTTGTGGTTTATAGGTTTTATTTATATAATTAAATAACAAAAAAATTATTTTTTAGATTTTTTCTCATTTTCAAGGTTATAACCATTGAAAATATTATAATTTTTAAATTTTTTTCAATTGTTAATACAATATTTAATTATAATAATCATAAAAATTAAATATCATGTAAATTCAATATAAAAGATTTTTTTGATCGATATTATAATACTGATCATAAAATAGATTAATAAACTATTATTAATAAGATAGATATTAATTAAAATAGATTTGCAAAACTTAAAACGATTCAAAATCAAATTAAAATATATTACTAAATAATAATTTTTTATTCTTTTTATAAGCTTATAAATTTTTTTAATCAAGATAAATTATTTAATTTATATTTGTCTCATTCATAATTTTATTTTGCAATTAATATTTCTATAAAAATAATCTAATAAATAATTAAAATGAATATTGAAATTATAATGAATACAAATAAAAATTAGATTTATGATTATATATTTAGGGTATACAGGTTTAATGGTTTAAGTATTTAAGTGTTTAAGAGTTTAGTGATTTATGTGTTTAGGGCATTTAGTAGTTTATATGTTTTATTTAAATAATAAATTAAAAAATTTATTTTTCAAATTTTTTATCAATTTTGAAGGTTATAACCTTTATAAATATAATAATTTTTAATTTTTTTCAAATGTGAATACAATATTTAGTTATAATAAACTTAATAATTATATATCATGTAAATTAAAAATAAACAAATTTATTGATAGATATTAATAAACTAAATATAAATATAAATATAATAATGATCAAAAAATAAATTAAAAAACTATTATTTATTGATAGATATTTACATATTATTTATAAATACTTAAACCTTTAAAGATGGTTTAAATGTTTAAGTTTTTAAGGGTTTTGGGGTTTTGGGGTTTAGGAGTTTAATGATTTAAGCGTTTAGGCATTTAGTAGTTTATAGGTTTTATATAAACAATAAAATAACAAAAAATTTATTTTTGTGATTTTATCTCATTTTCAAAGATGATAACCTTTAAAAATATAATAATTTTTAAATTATTTTTAAATGTAAATATAATATTTAGTTATAATAATCTTAATAATTATATATCAGGTAAATTCAATATAAATAATTTTATTGATAAAAATTCTAATAATTATCAAAAAATAAATTAATAATCTATTATTAATAAATTAGATATCAATTAAAATATAATTACAAACCTAAAATTATTCAGAAGCAAAGCAAAATATATTACTATATAATAATTTTTTGTTTTAAAATTTTTTTTTCTTTAAAAAAGTTATCTATAATTTTTTGATGAAAAATAATTTATATAAATTATTTTTGTCTAGCTCAATTTATTTGTAATTAATTTATATGTAAATAAAAAAATAAATAATTAAAACGAATATTTAAAATTAAAATGAAAAAAAATGAGATTTATTCTTTATTATTTAGGATATACCAGTTTAATTGAATTTAGATCTGTCTAACTAATAATTTATTTTGTAATTAATATTTCTATAAAAATAAACTAATAAATAATTAAAATAAAAAATTAAATTATACTGAATAAAAATTAAAATGAGATTTATGATTTATTATTATTGTATAACAGTTTAATCGTTTTGACATTTAAAAGTTTAGAGATTTATGTTTTTAGTAATTTAGTATTTTATTGGTTTTATTTAAACAATAAAATAACAAAAAAAAATTGTAATATTTTCTCATTTTCAGAGGTTATAACCTATTAAAATATAATAAAATTTAAGATTTTCTGATATGTGAATACAATATTTGTTATAATTATATTTATATTTTTATATCATATAAATTCAATATATACAATTTTATTGATAGATATTATAATAATGATCAAAAATTAATTTAATAAACAATTAATAATAAGATAGATATTAATTAAAAAATATTTTGGAAACCCAAATTGATTCAAAATTAAAGTAAAATATATTACTGAATAATAATTTTTAATTTTTAAATTTTACTTATTTTATAAGCGTATATATCTTTTTTGATTAAAAATAAATTATTTAAATTATATTTGTCACACTCATAATTTATTTTGTATTAAATATTTTTATAGAAATAATCTAATAAATAATTAAAATTAATATTTAAAATTATAATAAATAGAAATAAAAATTAGATTTATTAATTATTATGTATTATATAGTGGTTTAATGGTTTATGTATTTAGGTATTACGGGGTTTAGGAGTTTACTAATTTAATTGCGTATGCATTTAGTGGTTTATAGGGTTTATTTAATAATTAAAAAACCAAAAAATTATTTTTATTATTTTTTAATATTTTCAAAGGTTATAACCTTTGAAAATATAATAATTTTTAATTTTTTTTCAAAAGTGATTTCAATATTTAGTTATAATAATCATTATATTTATATTTCATATAAATTCAATATAAATAATTTTATTGATAAATATTCTAATAATTATCAAAATATAAAATAATAATCTATTATTAATAAGATAGATATCAATTAAAAAAAATTACAAAACAAAAAA
The DNA here is from genome assembly GCA_029783825.1 of Sapria himalayana. Taxonomy (NCBI): domain Eukaryota; kingdom Viridiplantae; phylum Streptophyta; class Magnoliopsida; order Malpighiales; family Rafflesiaceae; genus Sapria; species Sapria himalayana. The sequence goes on along the minus strand of JAREIK010004289.1, from coordinate 3,525 downwards.
TAATTAAGAAGCAAAGCAAAATATATTACAAGATAATAATTTTTTGTTAAGAATTTTTTTTTTCTTTTTAAAAGTTTATCTATATTTTTTTGATGAAAAATAATTTATATAAATTATATTTGTATAACTCATAATTTATTTTGTAATTAATATTTATATAAAAATAAACAAATAAATATTAAAATGAATATTTAAAATTATAATGAAAAAAATGATATTTATTCTTTATTATTTAGGGTATACCGGTTTAATTTAAATTATATCTGTCTTACTAATAATTTATTTCGTAATTAACATTTCTAAAAAAATAAAATGTTAAATAATAAAATAAAAATTTAAAATTATACTGAATAAGAATTAAAATGAGATTTATGAATTATTATTAATGTATACTAGTTTATAGTTTAAGTATTTATAGGTTTTGTCGTTTAGAAGTTTAGTTATTTATGTTTTTAGGAATTTAGTGGTTTATAGGTTTTATTTAAACAATTAAATAACAAAAAAAACTATTTTTGATATTTTTTCACATTTTCAAAGATTATAACATTAGAAAATATAATAATTTTTAAATTTTTTTCAAATGTAAATATATTATTAAGTTATAATAATCTTAATAATTATAAGTCATTTAAATTCAATATAAATAATTACAGTGCAAGATATTATAATAATGATCAAAAAAATTTAATAAATTATTATTAATAAGATAGATATTATTTAAAATATATTTGCAAAATCTAAATTTATTCAAAATCAAAGTAAAATATATTACTAAATAATAATTTATTTTAATGTTTTGCTTTTTTTATAAGTTTATATTTTTGTTTTTAAAAATAAATTATTTAAATTATATTTGTCTTACTCATAATTTATTTTGTAATTTATAATTTTATAATAATAAACTAATAAATAATTAAAATGAATTATTAAAATTATAATGAATACAAATAAAATTGAGATTTATTATTTATTATTCAGGATATACCGGTTTAATGGTTTAAGTATTTAGGTTTTTGTAGTTTAGGAGTTTAGTGATTTAATTTTTCAGACCTTTAATGATTTATAGTTTTTATTTAAAGAATGAAAAAACAAAAAATTTAATTTTTTGATTTTTTATTAATTTTTGAAGGTTTTAACCTTTGAAAATATAATAATTTTTAATTTTTTTAAATGTGAATATAATATTTAGTAATAATAATCTTAATAATTATATATATTGTAAACTCAATATAAATAATTTTATTGATAGATATTATAATAATGATCAATAAATAAATTAATAAACTAGTATTTATAAGAATGATAAATATTAAAATATAATTGTAAAATTTAAAATGATTCAAAATCAAACTAGATATATTACTAAATAATAATTATTTATTTCTAAAAATTTGCCTTTTTTATAAGCATTTTTTAATGAAAAATAAATTATTTAAACTTTATATGTCGCACTAATAATTTATTTTGTAATTAATATTTCTATAAAAATAAACTGATAAATAATTAAATTGAATATTTAAAATTATAATGAATACTAATAAAAATTAGATTTATGAATTATTATTTGGACTATACTAATTTAATGTTTTAAGTATTTATGGGCTTCGGGGTTTAGGAGTTTAGTCATTTTAGAATTTAGTCATTTAGTGGTTTATAGGTTTTTTTATAAAAAATAAAATAACAAAAAATTTATTTTTGTTATTTTTTTTCATTTTTGAATGTTATAACCTTTGAAAATATAATAATTTATAATTTTTTTCGAAAAGTGTATATAATATGAAGTTATAATAATCATAATAATTATATATCATATAAATTCAATATAAACTAGTTTATTGATATATATTATAATAATGATCATATAAAAGTAATAAACAATTATTAATTAGATAAATATTATTTAAAATATATTTTGAAAAACTAAAATGATTTAAAATCAAAGTGAAATATTTTACGAAATATTAATTTTAAATTTTTAAATTTTTGTATCCATTTATAAGCCTATATATTTTTGATGAAAAATTAAATATTTAAATTATATTTGTCGCACTAATAATTTATTTTTTAATTTATATTTCTATAAAAATAAACTAATAAATAATTAAATTGTATATTTAAAATTATAATGAATACAAATAAAAATGAGATTTATTATTTATTATTTAGGGTATAACTATTTAATTATTTATGTTTTTTGTGGTTTTGGGGTTAATGAGTTTATTGATTTATATGTTTACACATTTAGGTGTTTATAGGTTTTATTTAATCAAAGAAATAACAAAAAATTTATTTTTATGAATTTTCGTGATTTTCAAATGTTATAACCTTTAAAAATATAATAATTTTTAATAGTTATAAAATATGAATACAATACTTAGTTATAATAATCTTAAAAATTATATTTGTTGTATATTCAATATAAAAAATGTTTTAATATATATTATTATAATGATCAAAAAATAAAATAATAAACTATTATTAATAATATAGATATTAATTAAAATATATTGGTAGAAACCAAGATAATTCAAAATCAATGTAAATTATATTACTAAACAAAATTTTAAATTCTTGAAATTTTGCTTATTTTTATAAGTTTATTTTTTTTTCATAAAAAAATAATTTATTTAAATTATATATGTCTCACTCATTATTTAATTTGTAATTAATATTTCTATAAAAATAAACTAAAAAATAATTAAAAGAAATATTTAAATTAATAATGAATTCAAATAAAAATGAGATTTTTATTTATTATTTAGGTTATATAAGTTTAATGGTTTAAGTATTTAGGAGATTTTGGTGTTTAGGATTCTAGAGATTTACATGTTTAGGCATTTAGTGGTTTATAAGTTTTTGTTAAATAATAAAATAATAAAAAATTTATTTTTTTGATTTTTTATCATTTTTGAAGGTTATAACCTTTGAAAATATAATAATTATTAAATTTTTTACAATGTAAATATAATATTTAGGTATAATAATCTTAATAATTATAAGACATTTAAATTGAATGTCAGTAATTTTATTGTCAGATATTATAAAATGATCAAATAATAAATTAATAAACTTTTATTAATAAGATTGATAGCAATTAAAATATACTTGTAAAACCTATATATAAAGATTCAAAATCAAAGTAAAATATATTACTAATAATAATTTTTGTTTTTAAATTTTTACATCTTTTTATATGCTTATATTTTTTTTATTAAAAATATATTATTAAAATTATATTTGTCTAACTCATTATTTTTTTGTAATTAATATTTCTATAAAAAAAACTAATAAATAATTAAAATGAATATTTAAAATTATAATGAATACAAATTAAAATGAGATTTATGATTTATTAAATGTGGTATACTGGTTTAATGGTTTGATTATTTTTTTGGCTTTACGGTCATTAGGAGTTTACTGAATTTACTTTGTATGCATTTAGTGGTTTATAGGTTTTATTTAAAAATTAAAATATCAAAATATTTATTTTTATTATTTTTTGATATTTTCAAAAGTTATCTATAA